>CM022665.1:45776594-45799094 GCA_012295275.1 Chrysomallon squamiferum
CTTGCACTCCTTCGTCTTAATGTAGCTGTCACTGAGACGTGAAAAAAAAAACATCTTTGGGGGATTCAGAAATTTAAAAAAAAAAAATTAAAATCTGTCCAAATTAGGTTTCTGTGGACATGGTTGGGTTGGGAAAGTTTTTAATGAGTTAGTCAGGGGAAAGAGGTGTGATGCGTGACCGCGTTAGTCATACGTTGGTGGAAACGTGATTACATCAGTCATCCCAAAGGTTCAAAGCAGTATTTTATGTATAATTATGTGTTGAAGTATTTTAGAAATGGGTATTTTATGTATAATTATGTGTAGAAATATTTTAGAAAGTAGTATTATATTTATAATTATATATAGAAATAATTTAGAAAGTAGTATTTTATTTATAATTATATATAGAAATATTTTAGAAATGGGTATTTTATTTATAATTATATGTAGAAGTATTTCAGAAAGTAGTATTTTATTTATAATTATAGAATAGAAATAATTGAGAAAGTAGTATTTTAAGTTAGTATGTTAGCAAACTGTCCTTAAAAGAAAGATATTTGATTAGAAGAGGTTTAGAGTTAGTGCGGTATAATGTTAACAAGAGGCAAACAAATAAAACGTATATGCGATGATGATGTTTTTGTTTATTAAATTTTCACATGACAATATGTCCAGTTAAATTATTCATGAGCATTTTAAACTGATTTATTACTGTATCCAATCATTTGAGAACATGCTTACTCCAAAATTTTAAACTTTCAGTTTTATCAGTACTGATGCTATAAGTTTATTTAGATATACGTACATTCCTTTACTATAGCTCTACCGTATTCAAAGATTCGTATGTTATGACGTCATACGTATCGTAAATGGTTGCTAAGAGAGAAACTCTTGAACTGACACAGTAAGATTAGTATTAGTGGATTAGTTAGAAAGAAAACAAGTCATATGACACTGAGGTCTGCTTGATGAGTTAAAGTGAGGGAATAGGCGGGTTCGAATGACGTTAGTAGAGCTTGCTGAAAAATTTCGTGTGAGTTTAAACAAAAACAACAGACGACAAATATTCAAAAACGCTGTCGGTATCAAGACGCGATCTCGGTAGTTGTGAGCAACATGTCCAAAAACGTCTTTATCCACTGACACCGTCGTCTGTCCCCACGGACCTGGGAACGAACCCGCTAAACTCTCCTCAGAGACCAGCGAGTTGAACCTAAACGAAGCCAATAACAAGCATGGGTCATTTGAATCGCACTAATTATGCACGTGCGGTCAGTTCGCTCTGGGTGAGTCCGTTTGAAGTTGTGTAGGGCGTGACTAAGATGACCAGACGCCACGCCGTGCAGCACGTGGTTTGTTGCTGGGTGCCTGCAAGTCCGAGCCAATTTACTTCGTAAGAAGTGAGGTTTTTGACAATGCAAAACACTTGGAAGTGCTGATGAAAAATCCTCTCCTCTTGAAAGTTGTGTGCAGTAACCAAAAATGTGGAGTGAGACCTTTTGAAGTTCCCAATCACTTCATCACTTTTACACGTGTTACCTTCACAGTAAATTTAAACATCAAAATGGCTTGTCACTTTTTTTTTTTTTTTTTTTTTTTCTTTTTTGTAAATGTATTCATTAAATATAAAACTGAAATATAGCTAAAATAGATGTTTTTAAAAAAATTATTTTTACTGATTTTATTTGTTAGAAAATGGCTTGTCACTTTTTATTTTCATTTTTAAAATGTGTAATGAAACTATAGAATTGAGGGGTTTTCTTTTGTATAAAATTATCTTTATAAATTTTATTTATTAGAAAATCTTCGTGTAAATTTATATTTTATTTTGGAGACCGATTTAGTGAAGTTGATAAGTTGATTTGTTTTAATTACAAAATAATGTAGAACTCAGCAAATGTTTGTAATCGTAGTTTATTTAAATAATATATTTCGCTTAAGCAGTTGGCGCTTTTGTCTTCATATTTTACACGAAAATATAAACCTAGAAGAACAAATATTTTATCTTTCTCTTCAATCTTCTTCTGTTATTTTCTACTTCTCCTTCTTCTAAATAATATTTTCTTTAAAAAAAAAATACAAATAAAAAAACTGAAAACATAATATTTGAAACATTTTCAAAATTGCCAAAAAAAAAAAATAAAAAAAAATAAACACAACAAAATAGTTGCAATATATATTGTTTTTCCTTTTTCCTTTTATGTTTTATGTTTTACCTTTTATTTTTTTTTTTTTTTTTTTTTTTTTTTGTTCTTACTATTATTATTATTGCTGTTGCTGTTGTTATTATTACTATCATTAACATCATCATCATCATCATCATCATCATCATCATCATCATCATCATTATTATTATTATTATTATTATTATTATTATTATTTATTATTATTAATTATTTATTTATTTATTTATTTATTTTTTCACTTTCTTTGCATGTACTTAAACATTAAAAAAAAAAAAAAAAAAGAATTTTAAAACAATTCTGGGTCACACTACTATACATATATATCCTTGCGGAAGCGACACACATTCAGTGCAGAAAGTTATTATCTGTAAACAGCCTCACCCGCGGAGACAGTGTGTGATACAGACAGTTAATAGGGTCCCTCGGTGTGCAGTCCTTGCTCCGTGTCAGGGGAATTTTCTCAGATATTTCATCATCGTATTTCATAAACGAGATTTCTGATTCACACTGTGTTTTTTGCACTGTGTCTCGTATGAACGATGTATTGTGTGTCTTTTAGCGGGTGACGTGGTTTATCGTTTTGCGTGCAATGAGTTTGAAACGTTGTTTGTCATTTGCGAACAATGTGTTTGTAACGTAGTTTATCGTTTGCGTACATTATGTTTGTAACGTAGTTTTAATTTGTGTACAGTACGCTTTTGTAACGTCGTTTAAAATTTGCGTATAATATGTTAGTAGTTTGGTTTATTATTTGTGTATAATATGTTTTTAAACGTAGTTTATTTTAATCTACAATGTGTTTGTAACGTAGCTTATTTTAATCTACAATATATTTGTAACGTAGTTTATAATTTGCGTACAATATGTTTGTAACGTAGTTTATAATTTGCGTACAATATGTTTGTAAAGCAATTTATCATTTGTGAACAATGTTTTGCAACTTTACAGTCGTTTGCACAAAGAGATATATTTAAATTATTCTTTATAATATCAACAACACTTAATATTATATTAATTCAATGAATTATTTCAGTAATATTTCGTACCTAATATTTAGATACGTATTTCATACACACAAGACAGAATTTATTGAAATACGTATGACTATTTAATTAATAAATTATTTGTCATGATAACGACACAGTAACAGATATATAATGTAATGCCATATAATAATGTAATGTCCATTGTACAGCAGTAATTTTTAAATACATAAAGTAAATAATGTCTAGATATCGTATTAATTAATATATATAAATTTTGTAATGTAAACAAATCATATTTCATCAGTATTCCCATAACTTACGTTTTACAAAAGCAATGTCGTCTGTATTATATTTCTGTGGAAATTTTACCGGTTCTGAAACAGAAATATACTTTATTTTCACATACGTAACGCATACAATATTCCTATAACTTACGTATTATGTAAAATAAAAATAATATGGTCTACATGTGCATCACACTTCTGTAGTAATTTTACCGATGCTGTAATAGAAATGAGCTTTATTTTCACACTAGTAATCTGTGCAGTATTCCGTACAGTAAAAGTAGTGTGGTCTGTATAACACGTCTGTGGAAATGTTTACCGTTTCTGTAACAGAAACGTACGTTATTTTCACATACGTAATCTCGCTTGGTTATTAAAACACGTACACCTCAAACTTCTTTATTGTAATAAATTCTGTCATATTGTGATTGTGCAGTACGTTATCGCTAAAGCAGATCTACAATGTACTCAGAGGAGATCTCGCAACTGAAGTGAAAACCTGTGATAATGTCTGGGAGTTCTTTCGTGTAATCACGAATAATCATTATTATAAAGAGGCTTTATATTCCGTTGTAGTCTAGAGAACTTTACAAGTATTGTGCATTGTGTGTGTCTGTCTGTTGCGTAAGCTGTATTACTTTTATTAAACATATCTTAATACTTTAAGTTGTTAAATTGATATTAATATCGTTATTGTTATTATTATTATTTTTATTATTATTATTACTACTACTACTGTTATTATTATTTTATTATTATTATTATTATTATTATTATTGTTATTATTTATAATACTACTACTACTGTTATTATTATTATTATTTTATTATTATTATTATTGTTATTATTATTATCATTAATTTATTGTTTAGTAAAAAAAAATATTTGTGTTATTAATTGCATTATTTGTTATAGTAGTAGTAGTAGTAGTAGTAGTAGTAATAGTAGTAGTAGAAGTAGTAATAGTAGTAATAGCAGCGGTAACAGTAGTAGTAATAATCAATCATTTACAAATCTTCTGAACATGAATACTATTTTTATTTTTTATTTTTTAATCTTGATATTTACATAACTAAAAAAACTGGCAACAAAAATATTAAAGAAAATATCTTTCAAAATATCCTTTATTTCCCAAACAGCTCATTTTAGTAAGCTGATACCTCTTTTCCTTATTTTTCCTGCTTCTTTTCTCTGTATCTCTTTCTTCCTGTTATTCTTGCTTTCAGAAGTTAAGATCTTTTTTCTTTTTTTCTTCCATCTTTCTTTCTTTCTTTCATTCTTGTTCTTTAAAAAAAAAAAAAAAAAAAAAACAAACATAAAAAATATAAAAAATACGTAACTAATTATGATATAAACAACTTCGAGATTGTTTCTCTGTGTCAAACGCCACGTGAGAAGATTTTCACGCATTCCATCATATTTCTGAACCTCTTGCTCCTAATGCCCCCTAAACAAAATACGGAATTATCACGTATTTCCAGTTATGATTGGCCCTCTACGCTTTGCTGATAAGACATAATTACATGAAATATCTTCTTGAAAATTGGCCTCCTCCCTTCGCGCAGTCAGCGGTAAAAAAAAAAAAAAAAAAAAAAAAAGAACGAAACGAACGACTATGCTCCCTTTTCAACGTTACCGACTCGTCAGATCGCGTCCGTCGTTTAGACCTTATCGTAGTCTCGATAACCGAATGCGACCGTTTAGTCTTTATCGCGGCGATAACCTCGCGCAACAATAAATAAACTCGTGTGTGCTGCTGTGATATTCGAGGCTGCAATATTTCTCTGCAGCAGGAAGCTGTTTGACACCGGGTTCAAAACAATTACTGTCAAAGTCGGATCAAGTTTCAAAAGAAGCGAACTGTTTCTTCGTCAAAAATTATTACTTTATGAGTTTAGAAAATAAATAATAATCATGTGGGTGTGCAGAGGTTATTATTATTGCATAATAAATGGCGGAATTTCCTTCTTTTTTTTTCCTCTTTTTTTCTTTTTTATTTAACATTTTGATAAAGTTATCGTAATTTTTTTTTTTCCTGTCATTTGTAAACTGAAATAATGACATTGTGGCAAATAATTTGATTGTTGAAGACTTGATTATTTTGTAATACAGAATTAGAAAGTTAAAGAGAGAGACAGAGAGGAAAGGTGATCTTGAAATAAAAATAAATAAGAAGTAAAACTCTTAGTGTAATATAAATAAGAGAAATAAATAAACCAGAGATAAAGAAGCAAATTTTCTAATTTGAAAAAAATAATCTTTCTTAGACTGTTGTCTTCATGGTATTATTATTATTATTATTATTATTATTATTATTATTATTATTATTATTATTATTTTTATTATTATTATTATTATTATTATTATTATTATTATTATTATTATTATTATTTTCATTATTATTATTATTATTATTATTATTATTTTCATTATTATTATTATATATTTTTATTACTTATCGTTTTATAAATGATTTTTAAAAATTATTTTGTAATTTGCAACTCGCAGACTACAATAGATCTGTACATGTTTGTTTTCATATTTGTGAGAAATTATTTCTGTGTTTATCTATAAACAATAACATTCACATACTCACACACATTCATTATACAAATTCACAATACGCAAGTTACTGTATAAAACGGACTACATTCCGGATCATGTATGTGAAAATACTAACGTATTCACTGCGGTATCATTAAAAAAAAAAAAAACACGCAACACAATATTTGTATACGTCTATCAATAAAAACAAAATAATAATAATAATAATAATAATAATAATAATAAATAACAAAAAAATAATACTTATATATATTATTGTTTTTATAGTTGTCGTTGTTATTATTATTATTATTACTCTTGTTGTCATTATTGTTTGTTTCATATATAATGAAAATATTAAATTAATTCATAATGGATGTTATTTTAAAATAATAGTCTATAAAATGTTTTTGGCGGTTGTCTTTTTAATTTTAATTTGTTTTTATTTTTATTATTATTATTTTATTGTTACTGTTTCTGTTTTTATTTTTGGACGGTTTTCCGTTTGTCTATTTATTTTTCTTTATTTTATTTTATTTTAATTTATTTTATTTTATTTTATTTTATTTTATTTTTATTTTTATTTTTATTTCATTTCATTTCATTTTTATTTATTTATATTTTATTATTGTTAGGTTTGATTGTTTTTTGTTTTTATTTTTTGTTTTTGTTTTTGTTCTGGTTTTTTATGGATTTTTTTTTTTTTTTTTTTTTCACTTTTAGGGTGAACTTCCGCAATTATTTATTTACTGTTCACTTCTGTTTCGGGGGCAAATTTCTCATCTTTTTTTTTTTTTTTCCTTTTTTTTTTGTTTTTACATGTTGCTATATGGATGGTAGACTTTAGTTTCCTGGATATATTATTTTTTTCAAGTCAGTAAATAGTTATTTATAATAATAAAAATATAAATATATGTGTACTTAAAACAGGCTGAATATGTAACAAAACAGATACTCAAATATTAAAATATTTTAATTTGTTTGTACTTCTTCTAAAACAACAACAAAGACACCAAAACCCATAACTACAACAGTTACTACTAATACTGCTACCACTATCATTAAATTAATTTTATTTATGTTGCTATTGTTATTTTTGGTTTAGATTTCAGTATATTGGATGAAACAAAAATAATATTATGTTTCTTTATTATTATTTTTATTTTATTTTATTTTTTATTTTTTATTTTTTTTTTTTTCAGACCGTCCACAGTCCTACCTACTATGATAAAATGAACCACGTAAACGGGGAGGTTACCAGTAACTATGGCAACGGTAAGTGCCTCTTTATAATTATGACATAAAAGGGTTTTTTTTTTTTATCTTTTTTTTCCCCGTGGAGTGTGGGACAATTTCTTTTATTAAATTGTTCTAGGTAATTTCTTCTTCTTCTTCTCATTATTATTATTATTATTATTATTATTATTATTATTATTATTATTATTATTATCGTTGTTGTTGCTGTTGTGGTTGTTTTGTTGTTGTTATTATTGTCATTATTATTATTATTACTGTTGTTGTTTTGATGATGATGATGATGATGATGATGATGATAACGATAAATAAATTTTTTATTATTATTATTTAATTATTTATTTATATTTTAAGGAATATAGTAATGGATTTAAAGATTATGCAGTTAACTAAAAAAAAATTGCTTTTATAAATCTATTTGCTTACATAAACAGATTAAAACAACATATTATAATTATAAGAAATTAAATTCGAGATACTAAACAGCTAAAGTATTGGGATGTAGAACTGTTAAAAAAAAAAAAAAAAAAACCTGCACATGCATTTCGTGCTCATCTTCTTAACTTCAGTAAATCTAATTATCGTTCTGTATATAGCCGCTGTCAGTGTTGTTATTTTAATAATTAAAAAATATACACAGATTCTTTATTTAATTTAAATTTAGTAATTTAATATGGTTTTAATGTTTCACTAAGAATAATTATTTTTGTTGGTGTCTTTATTTTATGAATAATAATAAAATCGAAAATTAAGATTCCCGCTTCAAAATTACGATTATTTTATACAAATATTAGTTTCTGAGGACGTTATTGTGGTTTGAATTTTTTTTCTTCGTCTTAGGAACAAACGGAAAACAAAACCTATGTTTACTGTCACAGATACATTAAAAACAATAATATCAGATAATAAATAAATAAATAAATAAATAAATGAGTAGGCAAATACGTAAGTAAACTGATTTACTTTACTACACTTTATTTTAATTTCATTTCATTTAAATTAATTTAATTTAACTTCTGTATGTAAATAATACTTATCAAATGAAATGGAAAGCAAATAACAACATAATACACATCGCACTTAATAAATAAATAAATAAATAACAATTATATTAATAATAATAATAAAATAAAATTAAAAATAATAATAATAATAATAATAATAATAATATAATATTAACAATAGTATTATTATTATTATTATTATTATTATTATTATTTATTTATTTATTTCTTCTTTTTATTATTATTATTATTATTATTATTATTATAAATTACTTTACTTTATTTTACTTAAACATTTAAACTCAAGAGCCGTAAAACAAAAACTAATACAAACGCATCCGTTTAAACAGTTAAAGATCCATAAGCAAACTTCGTTCTCACTTGATGCGTAAATACACAAATATAACTAATACAAGATATATAAAGTGAAAACTGCATAAGATGATGTGTGAAACGAGGCATGGTGAAGGCAACTATTTTGGCTGCGGCAAAGGTAAACATAATGGATGACTGAAAACCAGTCTATCGCGGAGAGAGCGAAAACAAACATGCGCAGTAAACCGCAACTCGATCGCTCGAAAGTTTACATCTTAGCGAAGGTTTTTTTTTTTCTTTCTTTCTTTCTTTCAAAATAAAGCTTTGCCGATTAGTCTGTAAATAATGGGAAATCCGCGGGTGGCCATAATAAATACACTTGATAATTAGAAATAGATGTGAATTAGGGTTGATGCGTTGATAGCAGAAGCGAAAAAAAAAAAGTGTTTATGATTGCACGAATTACTGCGGTGTTGTTTTTTTTTTTTAAACCTTTTTAATTTGTTCCTTTTGTGTGCGCGTATATGTGACTATATATGAGTGTACATGTGAGTTTATATATATATATATATATATATATATGAAATTATATTTATATTTTGAAATTTAATTTTAATATTAACAGTTAATGCTAAACATGATAAATATTTTATTCCAAAGTAAATAAATGCACAATGAAAATGCCCTAAAGTTTTAAAATTACTTCCAGATAAAACGAGATTTCTACAAGAATTTGTTTTTAAACATATGTGTAACTATTTCTGTTATCATTTTATTATATAAAACCCGGTCTTTATGCGCATAATATTTTTCTGTATATATGTATGTACCACTTCTACTACGACTACAACTATTATTACTCCTATGTTTTATTTTACTATTACTGTTAGTACTATTACAATTACTAATACTCCTACTACTATTACTACTACTACTACTACTACTACTACTAATAATAATAATAATAATAATGTTTGTACATAGGTATGTATGTATATAAGAACGTACGTATATATGTGTGTATTTATCTGTGCACATGTGAATGAGTGTATTTTCAAAAGACTTACAGATAAAATTATAAAAATAAATCAAAACTATGTACATTTTAGTACAGTTATTCACGACCGTTTTTCAAACAAAATTTCTGACTTCATTTTTCTCAGAAATTCAACAGGAAAAACCCACATTCACATTATAATATAAATTACGTTATTTCAAATAATCAGTGCATTTAGATCAAACAAATCCTGGAAAATTCATCATCAGAATTTAAAACCGAGTACATTTCTTCCTGTTTTCAAAATAATTACGTTACGTGTCTACACTATTATTTCAACAAAAGAAAATAAACAAACAAACAAGTACATTTCACCTACTTTCTGGGTTAATTAAAACGAAACGAAATACAAACGTAGATGTCGTTATTAAGTGCTTCTATTTTTTTTTCTTTAATTATTTCAAGTCTTCGGGCGTATTTCTTCTCTAAGCCAGCTAAAAGTATGTAATCGAAATTGTCCGAGAATAACTGACACGTGATCGAGTAGCCTTGCAGCTGCCTCTGGTCATCAGTTCGAGCCATTAGTCGAAGACGGACTTTGGTGAAACTGAAAAGTATTTATTTGATAAACTGTCCCAGTGAAAACTGCTTTTAATGGAATAGCATTGAGAAAACGAATATGCGTAATAGTAAAATAAAATGTTATATGAAATATTATTATTATTATTATTATTATTATTATTATTATTTTATCCGTTGTTGTTTTTTGTTTGTTTTGTTTGTTTTTTTTTAAATAAATAATTGTGTAAATTATAATATTAAAAAGGTTATTAGAAGAATTAGATTTCTGATTTATCCCTTTCGAGAAAACGAGTATAAGCTGTAATTATTTTTAATGTTGTTTTCTTCTTCTTCTACTTCTTCTTCTTCTTCTTCTTCTTCTTCTTCTTCTTATTATTATTATTATTATTGTAGTTGTTTTTGTTGTTGTTGTCAATGTTGTCATCATCATAATTATTTTTATTACCATCTTTATCATAACTGTTGCTGTTTTTGTTGTTGTTCTATTATTATTATTATTATTATTATTATTATTATTATTATAGTTACTATTAGTAGTATTATTATTACTACTACTGCTGCTACTACTACTATTATTATAATTATTATTACAATTAAGATTACTAATAATATTGTTATTGCTATTATTATTTTTTCAAAAACATTATTATTATTATTATTATTATGTTATTGCTAGAGTTATTATTATTACAATTACTATTATGATTATTATGACTATTACTATTAGTATTATTGTTGGTATTGTTTTTATATTATTTTATTATTATTATTATTATTACTGTTACTATTACTATTACTATTATTATTATATCATCATCATCATCATTATCACTATTATTAGTACTCCTACTACTACTACTACTAATATTATTATTATTATTATTATTATTATTATTATTATTGTTGTTGTTGTTGTTGTTAATGTTACTATCATCATTATAATTATTTATTACTACCATTACTTCCTACTGTTATTATAATTATTGTTATTGTTATTGTTACTATCATCATTATAAATATTATTATTACTACTACTATTACCATTGTTACTATTTCAGGTTTCGAGCAGGTCCAGTCTAACAGTGGTGTGTCGAGTCTCGACTGTCTGTCTCTCATAGTGGAGAGTATTTCTCCTAACAACACATCTCCCATCATGACAAACATGGCCACTGCAGAGCGGCCTTTGTGAGACAGATTTGTGTGGCCAGCGTGGAGAGGCCGCTTTGAAAACGCCTGGCAAAAAAAAAAAACTTTATATACGTCATGTTAAAAAGGTGATCTACGTCATATTTAAAAAAAAAAAAAAAAGGTCATGTACGTCTTGTTAAAAAGGGTGATGACGTCATATTAAAAAGGATGATGATGTCATATTAAAAAGGTGATGATGTCATATTTAAAAGTGATTACGTCATATTAAAAAATGGCGTATGTCGTATTAAAAAGATGCCTTCGTGAACGTATCTATGCATCCGTCAGACTTTATTGATTTCGTTTAAAACAGATGCCTTAAAGAAAGAAGAAGAAGAAGAAAAAAAAGAAGTGTTATCAAAATTTGTACATTTCTTCTGTTTGTTATGAATATTGGTGCCTTCGTCAGATTTGAACGTGCCTTGGATTATATAATATATTTAGTGCCTGTGTGAAACTGCCACAAACGCCTCCTTAGTGCCAAAAGACTGATATCAGAATGGTGCCTTTAAGAGACTTTTTGAGTGTTTTATGCATATGAACTACCATCACGAATTGTGCGACCTTCATAATACATACTTATTAATATATATATAATTATATATATACAGATATACATTTATTTTTTAAAATGCCTTCATGTTCATTTGCTACGGCAAAAACAAACAACTGTAAAGGAATTTTCAACGGTTGATCAAATATCCCCTCTTTACCTTCTACATGTGACAATCTGTAAAACAGAAAACGTACATACACTTCTACAAACTCACAAAAAGCCAAATGTAAATAAAATAATAATAATAATAATGATAATGGCAGCTTCGAGTTCTTGTACAGCCATTCTTTTCAGAAATATCATCGTAGTACTATTAATATTATCGTCCATTCAAAACCAGTTTTCAAAGACGTATCAAAAGATCACTCAATAAGAAAATGGAATGAGAGAATTTGTGTACAGAAGAGAAGAGAATAACAGAGATTTGTGTGTAGCAAACTGTGGAGATGAGGACAATTCTGCACTCACGTTTTCGAACTGTTTTAAGAACAATGTACAGCCAAGACAGAAAGATGAATTTTTGCTTCATTAACGTGGAGAATAGCAACGCCTTTTTGTATAATTATTCCTTTTGTGTAGTATTAAGTGTCCAGGACAAAAACGATTTAATGGTACAAAAAAGAATACAATACAAAATATTTGCACGTTTGCTTAGATCATATTTGAAAAATTGACTGAAATCTGTAAGTTTTTTATTTAAAAAAAAAAAAAATTCCCGTTTTCGTATGATGAGTCATTTGTATGAAAGACTTCAATTGACATTTGATTAGATAAACATACAGATTCGTTTGAAGTTGTGGCTTCATCCTTAAAATTCAAAAAAAAAAAAAAAAAAAAAATATGGTTAGTGCTGTATTGAAATCGTACATTTTTTTTCTCTTTTTTTTTACCTTTTCTGTTTATTTTATTTTATTTTTTTTTTTCTTATTTTTTTTTTTTTTTTTATTTCGAAATCAAAATGTCGCTTGTTACAAGAATATCGCTCAGAGAAATTTTCTGTTACTGAAGTGTTTTTATTTGGCAAATACATAGCCTATAAATAATAGTAATGCTTAAGTAAAATAAATTCACTAGGACAAAAACTAATATGTTTTTGTATTTTTCTTTAAGAAATCTCTAATATTCCTCTTACTTGTTTTACTTATATATATATATATATATAAACGAAACAACATGTTACTTAAATTTATATTTATGTTATAATACAAACCAAAGTTAGTTCACTGACGATAAAATAATAAATAATATCAAAAAACATATAAAAGAATATATGCATTCGTTATTTCTTGGATTTTATACGATTATTACTGTTATTATTATTATTATTATTATTTAATTTTTCTTTAATTTTTTTATGTATTGATATCTTTTTGTGTGTGTTTTTTAATTTCAGAAATATGTTTGGTTTATAATGTATTTACACTTTATTTTATAATGTGTAAAGTCTGAACCACGTGCCTAAAAAACAATTGTGCCATTATTGTTATTAATATCTCTAGGTTTAACAAGAAAACATGTTAAAAATACAACAACAACAACACAACGATAATAATAATAATAATAACAACAACAACAACAACAATGACAATAATAATAATAACAACAACAATATTTTTGAAAGAAGCAGCAGATTTGTATTGCAATATCTTTAGATTATTCAATAAAGGAATGTTTATTACTTTTAAAACACATTTATCAATTTATTTCACGTGTGCGAAATTTTCTAATGTTAGGTGATTTATAAGATATATATATATATATTAATTTATCATTTATATATCATAAACATTTACAAAAGAGAACCATCATAACAAAAACATTTTTTTTTTTCTTCACAGTATATATACATTTAACTTGAAATAATATATTAAAAAATCGTGCTGGCGATGAAAAGAATGCAAAACACGAGCAACAAAATAGATATTTATATATTGTTATGTGTACATTAAAAAAAAAAAAAAAACATTATTACGAGACGAAGGAATATTTTGTTTACAAATAGTTGTGTGTGTTCACCTTTAGTTGTCTTTGATAGTCTTCGTTGCTATGGCAACGAATGATGGTGTATCTATTTATATAAACAACATATGAATAAAATATTTTTGCAATGTACTTTTGACGATGTTGTACTTTTCGGGTTATTTATTTATTTATATATATATATATATATATATATTTTTTTTTTTTTAAACTTATGTTGTCGCTGATATATACACAAATATACACAATATATATATGTGACAGAAAAGACGAACTTAGTGGAAATATTTTGTATTAATAATTATATAGCTATTCTGTATAATCATATTATATTATTTATTTATTTATTTATTTATTTATTTATGTACGTACCTACATATTTTATTTTATTTCATTTTGGTATTATTAATTTCGGGTGTGTTTTGTGTGTGTGTGTGTGTGTGTGTGTGTGTGTGTGTGTGTGTGTGTGTGTGTGTGTGTGTGTGTGTGTGTGTGTGGGCGTGCGTCTGTGTGTTGGTTTGTTTACATGAACTAATTTGTATGCGTATATTGATGTATATTTCTACTTGTGAATTAATGACATTTTTAATTATATTGATTGTACATGGTGCAAGCCTCTCCGAGTTTCTCCGAATGAATGTCACAGAATTAATTTAAATAATATACTAATTTAAAAAGAGAAAATTAGCTACTGAATGTAACTGTGTAAATTTATTTATTTATTTATTTATTTATTTGTGATTTATTATATATATAAATATAGATAGATAGACAGATAGATAGATAGCTAGATAGATATATAGATAGATAGATAGATAGACAGATAGATAGATAGACAGACAGGCAGACAGACAGACAGGCAGGCAGACAGATAGACAGATAGATCGATAGATAGATTACTTAATGTATGTAGACACTAAAATCAATACCTGCTCTATTTATTTATTCATATAAATTCTGCAATATGTAAGCAGATACATATAATAAAAGCAAGTAGAGATGAGAAAAAAAATTGAAAATAAAGTTAAATATATTAAAATAAAGTAGTTTTTAAAACAATAAATTCAAAAAAAAAAAAATAATAATAATAATAATAATAATAATAATAAAATAAATAAATAAAAAAAAAAAAAAAATTTGAAAAAAGGACATTAAACAAATACCTGTGTCGAAATTACAACAAATTCAACAGAGATATTTCTGGAAAAAAAAAAAAAAAAAATTACAAATTTTTTTTTTTACAAAATTACTCTTGAAATCTTTAAAATTACTTAAATTGATCAAAGAACTTTATCTTAAAAGAATGTTTAAGATAAACATAATGACGTAACAGCCCAGTGCGCTGATGTATATACAACTGTTATTACACACGTTCACTTCTTGTACCATTAAAAAGAGACCAACACAAATTGCATGTAATTGCATATGCTATTTTAAACATCTGCTTCCTTCCATCACAACATCGTGGTTAAGCCTTACGTTTTTTTTTTTAGCCTGATAGATTCTTGGATCAAAACGCCGGTCCTCCATCGAAGCGAGAGCTAAATTCTTGAGCCCGATTCTTGAGGCGTGAAACTATTAAAGAATCACGTCTCTTTAAACTGACTTTTCACAGTAAAACTGACATCACAGTAAACCAGAAGAATCGTGGTTTCTGAACTGCGTCCGAGACAGAAGTGCGTGCTTGAACCTTTTCGTGGGTATAAGTACGTTTCAGATGGTTGATTGATTGAAGATCTTTCACCCACAGAGAGAGAGAGAGGACTGCCTCACGCTGCTTTTATTAAGATTTTCTCGTTTCGACTTCAAGTATCGTGTGTGTTAGCTGCCATCTTTAATTTTTCGCGATGGTGAATTATGGGGAAGTAGGATGGTCCGATTTATTTACTTATTTATTCATTCATTCATTTATTTATTTATTTTTAATTTCTTTATACTTAAAAGTTATTACTATATTTGGTTTTTGGACGACCTACAGTTAATAAAAGCAATTTATAACAACAGAATAATACTGTTAAAAAAAACAACTTTTGAACGTTTTCCCAGCTAGTCGTGACGTCATCGCGTTAACGACTGACTGTATATTTTTCGCCAACCCTAGAAGAAATCAGGAAAACAGGTCCACCCTGTACCCAATGACGTCACGACTAGAGAAACATGGCGGCAACTTGACGTTTTTAAAATACTCTTTTGTTGTTGCACTTTCGTTATTTATAAATTAAAACTGGACATAACTACGAAATATCCAGAAAGTATTTTAGATTTTCTTTCTCCGCATCACTGTTTATGCCTTTTATTGATACCTTTTAATTTGTTTATTTATTTATTTATTTAATCAAATGCAAAAATGTTAACTAAATAAACAATTACTACAATATACAGCACTAATTAACATGTCTGTGAAAATAAATCTACACTTTATTTATACTAATGATACGGCATAAAATGAAGCATCTACTCGATAATGTTGTCTGAAAACTATAAATAACGAATAACGGGCCTGGCGTGCGTCTCTGTCTTACACCTACAGCATAAACAGCCCGATAGAGTGAACACACGCCTAACCGCGAACCGTTTAATACGTTCTGATGTTTTAATGCGGAGATATCTTCATTTGCACTGATTACACGTGCCTGACGTCCGTGAGTGGTGGTTATACTAGTTCGCCGCGATCACGTGACGCCTCGGCAGAGTCAGCTATATCAGCGCGTTTGTCGTGATTGATTTATTGACCTAATCGTCGAGAAGTTGTAGCCCTCAACGCCCGCGCACGGTATCAGACAACACGTGACACTTTATCCTTCTGGTCACTGAAAAGACGACCGCTATCTGAACGCGTATTTATTTGTCTGGCTTGCAAGAGGAGACGTCTGCCGTACTGACCAATCAAATTGTTTCTTTTGTCATGCATCGGCCAGTCAGGTCATCCGTCTCTCATCAGACGTGATTAAACGTGAATTTGAAGAATTCGGTTTTTTAATAGCCAGTGACAGCCAATGGCGATTACTCTCTCAGTTCGGTGCTAACAATGAAAGGTAAAAGATCGTGAGCTGACAAATACAAGGACAACAGATCTTTTGATCCTTCAACGTTAGAGTGGAACTGATATAGCCACGATCAAGAACAACAATGGCCTTGGATGGAAGAGAATTCGTCCGTATAAACCTCCACCTTGAACTGTCCTGGAAGAAAAATACTGATCTATATGCATGCTAATTTAATTTTATTTAATTTTATTTTATAAAAAATTATCTTAATAAATGTAATTGATATGTATATAAACATATATATATATAGAGAGAGATAGATAGATAGATAGATACATACATACATACATATATAAACAACACTATATATAGTAAACAATGTTATTAATGAACAGCCTTTAGTTCACGATCTATAATTACTGTTATAAACTGCTGATAAAATCAGTGACACTCAGATTCAAGCAACAATAAATAAAAGGATGCGGGTTTTTCCATTAATCGACTAATCAGCTTCTCCTATATATTCCTATTCTGTTTTCTTTGTTTCATTATTTTTATCATTTATTCATTCGTTCGTTCGTTCATTAATTTATTTATTTCCTTCCTTCCTTTATTCATTCATTTATTTATTTATTTTATTATTTATTTATTTCCTTCCTTCCTTTCTTTATTTATTTATTTATTCATTCATTCATTCATTTATTTCCTAATTTAACTGCTGTAGCTGTTTTCATTTTAACTTTGGCGTAGTCGGTTACCTCACCGTTGAAAATACAGCCAGTGATTTATGAAGAGGGCCTGCTGGGACTTTGCCATTTGTCTTTTTAGTAATAAATAAGATATGTTTATAAGCTTCTCACACAATATTTATTAAACCCCGCCCCTCCCGCCGAGCTACATCACCCTGCATCCCGGGATAATAGGAAACAGACGTGTTAGTTCAGCATCGTAAATCACAGAAATAAGTTAGTGGCTTATAGTAGTAATAATAATAATAATAATAATAATAATAATAATAATAATAATAATAATAACAATAGCAACAACAACAATTATTATTCTTATTATTATAATTAATATTATTATTATTATTGTTATTATTATTATTATTATTATAACAACAATAATAATAGTAGTAGTAGTAGTAGTTGTACTAATAGTAATTGTATTACTAGTAGTAGAGTAGCACTAGTAGCAATAGTAGCAGTTGTTGTAGTAGTAGTAGTTGTTGTCGTTGTTGTTGGTGGTGCAGTAGTAGTAGTTGTTGTTGTTGTTGTTGTAGTAGTAGTAGTAGTAGTGGTGAGAGAGAGATACAGATAAAGACAGAGGAAGAATGAGGCTGACCGACTGACAGAGAGAGGTTGTAGGGATGCAGAGAGAGAGAGAGAGAGAGAGAGAGAGAGAAAGAAAGAGAGAGAGAGAGAGAGAGAGAGAGAGAGAGAGAGAGAGAGAGAGAGAGAGAGAGAGAGAGAGAGAGAGAGAGAGAGAGAGAGAGAGAGAGAGTTTAATTACAGTCAATATTTACCAATACATTACGAAACTATAAACACTGTAACACAGACCAAGTTTCAATGTAATTATAATTATTATTAAAGTCTTGTTAAAATACTGGCCTGTCAGAATCTAGTATTGGTTCTGATGTGACATACATTTATTTAATCATGATTTAATATTTACTTAATAATGAGTCCGTAATAAGGGTTTAATATTGGCCAAGTCAACCTAATATAAGCCTCGTTGGATATTGATGATATGACTTAGTCTGTGATTCATAACAGCCTAGACAATTTTAACATCATCTTAATCGTAAGTGCTGATCCAGTCATAATGTAATACAGTGCAAAACATCAAGAAATTTTCTTTCAGACTGCCCAAGAGTTATTAAACCATCTTAACAGGCATATGATGAAAAAAAAAAAAATACAAACTAACACATAATAATATTTTATGCTTAAATTAATTTAATAAACACACTTGGTTGAGCAGCAATTTTGCCGTGGTCTAAAACTGGCCCGATATCGTGACAAGCCGATATCAATTTAAATGCCTCGTACTACAACGCCCACGACGTCATCTGATAAGATACGTGAGATACTTTCACGTGTTCCGATTCAGATAGCGTTAACACTGTGATTAATGTTGTGTATTATTCATACTTAAGACTGCATGTCGTTCACCCACTCGCCGTAGTAAATTCTTTTCTTATGAAAACACATAAATCATTTTAAATGATCATATTTCCATTGCGTGTCGCAGAGAAAAACAAAGGAATTTTAGAAATTTAAAGAGACGTTGAAACCTACATTTGAATAATTGATTATGAAGAATAGCTGAAACCTACAGTGAAGACTTGATTATTTAGAAATTTAAAGAGAAGCTGAAAACTACACTGAATAATTGTATATTTAGAAATTTAATGAATAGCTGAAACGTATATCGAAGACATAATTACTTAGAAATTTAAAGAGAAGTTGAAACCCACATTAAAGACTTGAATACTTAGAAATTCAAAAAGGTGAAACCTACACTAAAGGCTTGATTATTTAGAAATTTAAGAAGCTGAAAACTACATTAAAGACTTGATTATTTAGAAATTTAAAGAGAAGTTGAAACCTACATTAAAAACTTGATTATTTAGATTTTTAAGAAGTTAAAACCTACTCTGAAGACTTAATTATTTGTAAATTTAAAGAGAAGTTGAAACCTACATTAAAAACTTGATTATTTAGAAATTTAAGAAGTTGAAATCTACCCCGAAGACTTGATTATTTAGAAATTTAAAGAGACGTTGAAACTAAATTGAAGAATTGAGAAATTTAACGAGAAGCTGAAACCTACATTAAAGACTTGATTATTTAGAAATTTCAAAGACAAGACATCTAAACAAATGTATGGTAAAAACTGAAATTAATCTCAGAGTATTTACCATTCCAATGAATGCTTCACGTGAAGAGACGAAAATAAAGCTAACATAAGACTAAACTGAATATGAGCTTGTTTAACAAACATAATCTGTATGTAACTGATCTCAGTTTTTATTTTTATTTTAACATTTACTATTTCTACTGCCATTACTATTATCACCGTCAGCACCAAATTATTACAACTTCTACAACTACTACAGCTACTACAACTGCTTTTGCTATTTTTGCTAGTACCATTATTACTGCTGGTACTTAATGACTGATCATATTTCGTAAGAAATGTGGGAAGATAACTTTTAATCTAGCTACAAAACGTTATTTTAAAATAACACGTCAAAGTAATGTAATATCAATTTAACCGATTATACAATATATGCTTTAACTATACTACACTTATTTTTAAAATATTAAGTATCTCAGAGATTATCTTTGTAGGTTTATGTAGTGTAAAATGGTTTTATTACTTGTAAATTAAGACATGCATATCTGATATTGGCTTGTGATGATGTTTCTAAAATTATCGTGATAAACATAGCAAACCTCAAACCTGATAATGGATATTTTCTACTTACCGATAAGACTGAATAAACGATTACTTACACACACACACACACACACACACACACACACTCTCTCTCTCTCTCTCTCTCTCTCTCTCTCTCTCTCTCTCTCTCTCTCTCTCTCTCTCTCTCTCTCGTTAGCATCTATAATGATCTTGATTTTCAAAAACTAGATTTTTTATAATAATAATAATAATAATAATAATAATGACAACAACAACAACAACAACAAAAAAACGATATAAGAGAAATGCTCTGTTGCATCCCTGTTATATATGTAAATGAAATTTTATTTGAAAAAATAATACACACGATACAAGACAAAAAAAAAAAAAAAAAATAACGTCAAGAAAATTACTGAGGATAAGTCAAAAAAAGAAAATTATCGTACACGTATTTCTAAAGTGGTCCTTAAAGGCTGAACATACTTTCTGCGTGTGTATATTTAACTTGTCATAACTCAGTTTTTCGGTCTAAAATTAACGAGCGAGAAGCAGTAAGAAAAAACGTTCTCTCAACTGAAACCTTCAAAACAAACAAAAACATTTTTATTGCGATTTTATTTCCAGTCTCTATTAACGGGAATCTCATCATTTGCACATGTGAAGTCGCTTAAATTGCTCAAATTGCTTCTTCATGTACTGTATATTTGTTTGTTGAAATATCAGACGGACCACGTCAAACTCTTAAATCTAACAATCCAAATAATCAACTTACGAAACATGTCGATCGTTTTCTCTCACCTGTCGTCTGCCTTCAAAGACGAGAGCGCCATCAAACGGGGTCCAAGTCCAATAAAATTGGGCTTTTATTCCACTGCGAGCTCGTGGCCGGCACGACGTTTAATCGAAATGCGCGCGCGGCCTGATGTTATCACAAAGGACTATATGTACGGAACCGTCCCAAGTCCCAGACCGCAGCCAGACTTTCGTCTTCTTTTCCAGATGTTCTTCCCCTTATTCAATCAGATTTTATCGAATCTTTGAAGCGATTCTTAATTTGGACCAGTTCGCTGCAACTTAAACCCGTAATTCAGCACTTAAATTTGATACGGAGAAAATAAAAAGAAAATTAGGAAATAATTTTCACTGCCGCAGAGAAAAAATTTTTTTTTTTTTTTTTTGGTAAATTTTCGGAGAAAACAGAATAAATTTTAGATATTTTACATTTGTTTGAGTTACAGTTAAAACAACAGCAGTGATAATAAGGAAGTTATAGGTATAGAAATTGTATGTTTATTTTTTTTTAATTCTCGTTTTCTCAAACTCGCGGTTAAATTAAGAAAGAAAATAGTGTGAAAAATGGATGGTCCTATATAAGACGTGTTTTATATTGTTTTGAGCTAAAAAGAAAGATTAAAAAATAAATTAGTTAATGAAGTAAATGAATATAAATTTTTTTTAAATGCTTAATTAAATTGTTAAAATATTATTTTACGGATTTCGTTTTCTTTCGGGTTTTTTTTTAAAATTATAATTCAAATCCATTTCAATCTTCTATAATTCAATCAAATAGTAGATTGATAATTATTTCAATGAAATGTATTTTATATTTATATTTATAGATTTTAAAATCATGTATACTAGAATTAATTTTTATAAATATTTAACGCAATCCTGTTTTATGGATTGTCACATAATATATATATATATATTTATATATATATATATACAAATCATATATAAATTATTTTTATGCATATCTCATGATTACTTTTATACGTGTTTAATGACTATTTTTTTACATATTTGATTATTATTTTTTAAATAGATATTTATATTTATTCAGATATTTAGTTTTTCTAGATACATTGTGGTTAGTGACTACATTTATTGATAGTTTGTGACTATTTTTATAGATATTTAGTGATTTTTTTGGTAATATACTTAGTGTCTATTTTCATACGTATTCTATCACTATTTTTTATTATTATTATTTAGTAACTATTTATATGGATGGTTTAGTGGAATTCTAACACAATTTAATTCTCCATTAACGTCAGTGAAAATTGAAATTATTTTGAGACGGTGCGCCAGAACACGAGGTGGAATGCACTTAACAAACGCTGTAAATAAACTATTTACGACTTTCGGCCTGATAGATTCTTGCTAATTAATATCGTTCCCAATCTTCGCCTGGAATGATCATTATCTCTTAAAGATAATTAATTA
>CM022665.1:45804094-45876594 GCA_012295275.1 Chrysomallon squamiferum
ATGAAATCGAGCGTGGATCTAAAAGCGAGCTAAATTTAAAAGTAGTCAGTTTAAAGTAAATAATAATAATAAAAATAAAATATATATATATAAATGAAAATAGCCGGTTTTCAGAATATTTCAGATTTCTGTAAGCCGGATAAACGGTTCGGTAATAGTACTACTAATACTACTACTATTGCTATTACAGATACTACTATCTTTAAAACGTCTGTTGTTAGTACATTTTTTTATATTGTTAAAACTACTCTCGCTCCTGTTGTCGTCGTTGTTGTTGTTGTTGTTGTTGTTGTTATTAAAGATATGTGCCTCAGCAATAATTTTCTTTGATAATTGACTTATATAGACTTTTATTAATGTTTAATTACAAATGTATATATATATATGTTTTAATTATTATTTGTTTGTTTGCTTTATTTTATTTTTATATTTATTTTGTTTACCTCTCTTTATTCTCTCTCCATCCATATATACATACATACATACATACATACATACATACATACATACATACATACATACATACATACATACATATATATATTACACAAACATCAGTCCTTCAGCATATCTATGTAACAGAATTATCTAAAATTGACTATTTATGTAAACATGTTTTTTAATTTGGTTTGAAATAAAAGAATGAAAAACACGAAAAAAAGCAGCTCGGCTATTGGGATCAGATGTGTTGAAAATTATTAACATAAAATTAAACAGGACAATGATATCAAAAATATCAGAAGTCTATAAAACACGGCGTAACGACGAACGAAGAGGTGTTCAGTTCCGAGATGTTATTCTGACTTGAACTTCTCTGTGTATACAACACGTGTTCCAGGACTTGGCACTAAACCGACAAACCTGTAACAACGTTGTTTTATTCCCCTGCAAGTTTGAAAAGGTAAACTGGCCACCGTGCCGACGTCGTTGCCGCATACCTGCTTGTTTGTTTGCGTTCTGTTTGGGAGTTCAGAATTCACGGCTTTCGGCGTTTTAAACCCGCCTTTTTTTTTTTTTTCTTTTTTTTTTTTTTTCCTCCCTACGCACCAGACTCTACGTTAAGCCTATTAACGCTCTACCCGATCTGTACGTCTGTTTATGCACGTGCAGACGCCATGTATTTAAGCGAAGTTTTGTTTCCCCCCGCCTCTCGTCTGATCTCCCATATCGCCCTGTAACTCAAGCTGTGTGGGTTTTTTTCTCTCTCCAAAAACCGCTCGACAATGGAATATTTAATCAGCTGACGACCACGTGCACAGACGACACAGGTACACACGTTCCAGCGCCTCGTCCGAGCCATCTGGAAAGAATGCCGTAAGAAGGATGTTAATTAAAAGACGCGAAGATTCATCATTCCGATGATTTGCGATCGTTTTTCCAGCTACAGTTTCACATATCCTGAAGAAGAGAAAAAAAACGCCTGTCAATTGAACTTTTAATAGCTCGGTAATTGCTTCAGGAAACGAAGAGCCACGGACGGTAACGATCAGGAGTCTATTAAATAAACACCGTGGCCTTGCTGTACGCGAAACGAACCTCAGACTGCACCCTGTACAACGAAAACCGAGACCGAGAGAGAAAAAAAACGCTGGCGAAATTTCTAATTCCTGCCTCTGCCATAACGTGATCACGCGCAAGCAGCCCTGAATTTGGAGACATTTTTTTTTTTTTTTTTTTTTGTTTTTTTGTTTGGTGCTCTTCGATTTTGAGGTTTTTGTCTTATGCCATGCCTTATGTATGTAGTGAAATAAAACTATACAGATCTATTCATGTAGTTAAAATGACAAGACACTAAGTGTGACAGAGACTTTAGATTAATTAAATATGTTAATTTATGGCGCCAGATATTCACAGAAAACGTTTAACGAGAATCGAGACTTTTTGTCGCTAGTAACAGACGCCAGAACGTACAATAAATCAAAAGCGAATTATTTTTATATATTATTTATTTATTTATTTATTTATTTATTTATTTATTTATCCATACACATTTTTTTAAAGAATTTAATTAAGTAAATTTTATGTGATAATTGTTCATCGTCAGTTAGTGTGATATATCTGAAAAAAAAATCTATAGAAATGTTAATTATAATACCTTTATATACTACAGTGTACCTTAAGTATATTACACTCTCTAAACTGAAATATATTTAACAGGATCCTCTTTCGTCAGTGAGGTCATTGTGATATTTCCAGTTCCACATAAGGCTCCAAAGCTGATTGATTAACGGGCTAAAAAAAATGCATTGTACTGTAAAAAAAAAAAAAAGAAAAAAAAAGGGGGAATTTCGGGAGCTGGTTTCCTCTCTGATATATGAGAATTATACAAAAACAGTATGAGGCATGTAATAACTATTAATATTAACCTCTACGTTGTTCATCAAACAATCTCATGCATTCATACAAAAACCAGCTCATTCCGACAAATGCTCAAATGCTATTTATTTATCTTGTTTATATTATTATTATTATTATTATTATTATTATTATTATTATTATTATTATTATTATTATTATTATTATTGGTGGTGGTGGTCTTGTTGTTGTTTGGTTTTTTTTAATACGGGGCTTTTTTTTTTTTTTTTTTTTTTTTTTTTAATCTCTTATTGTAATGGCAAAAATGTAAATCTAACACAAAAAACCACTGATCCCCTTTGCTGTATTCAAGGTAGATTTATTATGAAACTGTCATAGAAAGGAAATACGCCGTGTCTGCGTGATTACGTTAGACTGGTTTCCTAAGCTTGATGTAACATGATGACGTTACTACCAGTCATGTTTTAAACAGAGTTGTCCTTCCTGCTGTTTGTTTATTCTCGACATTTTTAGATTTTTGTTTGTTTGTTTTTTTTTTTTTTTCTAATATTTTTATTTTATTTTTTTATTTTGTTTGTTTGTTATGGTTTCGGTGTTTCTTTCGAATATTTTAATTATATATTTTGTGTCATCATTCTTTCTATTATCATTATTAATTTAATTAAAACAATTATTTTTATTTCCAGTTGTGGTTTGTACCGAACTAAGCAAAATACATATATAAATTAAGAGTCGGAACTCTAGCAACCGTTAAAACTATTATTATTATTATTATTATTATTATTATTGTTATTGTTATTGTTATTATTATTATTATTATTATTATTATTATTATTAGTATTATTATTATTTTACTTTAGTAGTATTTTGTATTAAATTTAAGCTTTATTTATTCATTTGTTTATAAAATTATTTTTTTTTTTATTTATTCATTTGTTTGTTTGTTATTTTAAAATTTATTTAATTTTATTTATTTATTTTTTATTTATTTATTTATTTTATTTTAAATTTATTTATTTTATTTATTTTATTAACTTTTATTTATTTAATTTATTTATTTATTTTTATTTAAAATTTATTTGTTTTATTTATTTTATTAACTTTTTTATATATATATATATTATTTATTTATTTATTTATTTATTTACTTTATTTACTTTTATTTATTTTATTAACCTTTTATATATATATATATATATATATATTATTTATTTATTTATTTATTCTTCAGATATTACTTCAGTGAGACTTCTGCTATCTGACTGTTCTGCACGCTTGAACTCTACAACAACAACGACACACGATTAAAAGATAAATCACCGCAAGAGTAAAAACGCAGTGTTCTCCCCTGAATGCGATCTGTTTACTCATACCACATATATACTTGACATTCTATTCACCAGTCGACAAAAACATGTCTTCCACTTTCATTGTCCGGGGTTAATATCTGTATGTTCTTTTACAAAACACAGAGTTCTGTTACCACAAAGACCAATGCGAAACCTCTGTGCGTAGTTTTATTTTTATTTCTTATACTTACTCAGTTCAGCCTGTTTCAGTCTATTAGACAAGAATAAACTAAATCGACGGTATTCTTGCCTTGTTCTTTTCCTTTATTCATTTTCTTTTATTCATTTTCTATTCTCATTTTTAATTTTTTTTAAATGTCTTTTATTTCCCCCTGCACACACATAAACACA
Source organism: Chrysomallon squamiferum (assembly GCA_012295275.1). NCBI lineage: Eukaryota > Metazoa > Mollusca > Gastropoda > Neomphalida > Peltospiridae > Chrysomallon > Chrysomallon squamiferum. Next base: position 45,808,111 of record CM022665.1, read on the forward strand.
AACGGAACCCACTGAAGCATAAACTATAAGATTACATGGCCCCCCCAACCCACCCACCCAACTACACCTTTACACTTCTCACCCAGCTTTCTTTTTCATGTGCCGAGATTAGTTTAGCCTGTCAAGATTATGTGAAAAATGAAAACAGAAATAACCCTAGCGGAAAGACACGAGATCTAGCGGTCCCCCGTACACAGAGATTAATAACATCAAGTGGAGATGAACAAACACGCAAGTGAGTAAAGAGAGAAAAAGAAAAACGCGTGTAGCTTGGACCTGTTTATTATCGGAGTAAGCCTATTGTCGTCTTTACGCGCGCGGCTGTTTGTTATATAGCGTAGATCGTGTTTTCATAGGAGACTCATACCGCGACAGAGTGTGTGTGTGTTTGTTTTAATTACCACGGTTTAAAAGAACGAAGCTGGTGTTTTTATACGTGTACGATGTGACGTCACGCGGAGTGTTTTAATCATTCAAATCTTCGAAAAAAAAAAAAATTCTATAACGGGTCAGACTGTATTTTAGTTAACTGTAATTAAGAAATTTGCAACACTGTGATTCCGTAACCTAATAACACAGATCTGTGAATACTAAATGTTTTTGGTTACATGAGGTAGACAACGAAGGAACAGTGATTTCATGATTTTTTGTTACAGGTTGTTGCCAGGTACTCTTTGATACGGACACGTGGTTCGAATCCTGCCAGTGACTGTTGGGAATATTTTTAACTGTAGTGAGTAATTCTGAAATCACTGATATTTAGAAATAGCATTCAAAAAACGACTTCCACCCTGGTTTATCAGTTAATAATGTAATCGCGTTCGTTTTAATGTAAATACCCGCCGCATATACTTGTCAAGCGAGTGTATAAATATAACCAGTCTGTAGAAGTCATGTCAATAAACCTCGATTTGCTGAAGCTGAGGCGAAATTGTGTCTGCTAGAAAAAACAACAGTTGTTTGTTTTCATTATTTCAGAAGTAGCAGTTACTTTATAAGTTTAATATAAATCGTATGTGCGAATGTATGTTTACTGTTGTGACGCAATTCTTTCACAACAAATGCAGTTATCTAATCATTTAATTATTAGTTGTATGAGAAACAGGTTATAAAGGAAATCATTCCTACAAATTGCAGTTTTAGTACGTAATGATAAATGTTAACTGGAGAAATGACAATGTTTTTCTTAAAATGGTGCCTAAAAATGATTGTTTACCATTTCTGACGTAATCGTATTTCGACGAGAATAAGAACAACTGTATTTCCAAATCAACAATTACTATAGAAACCAGACGCATAAATTTTTTTTGCCTGCTGTTGTCAAGACAACCAAATGCATTCACTGATTCAGAAACAACAGGTTTGTTTTCGAAACTACAATTACAGTTGGAATAATGACGAAATAACAAGAACTACCAATCAAAAGATGATATTAAAACAAAGGTGATTGGAGAATAATAAAAGTAATTGGAAATATCGGTATCGATACTAGAAACGAGCCCACAAATGTCGAAGAGCTGTTGAAATGTGATCACCAAAAAAAAAAAAAAAAAAAAAGACCACCACGAAGTAATGCCATAAACAATTTACCGATACCAGATAAGCTGAACTGTTCGACTGCCGTATTTCTTTCACCGCGAAAATTAACGATTATTAATAATAATCGTTTCTAAAATTGTCCCATTGTAGTCCCATGAGTATAGGTAGTTACTGCCGTAACAAGTGATGTGACTGTTTTTTAAAAACAAAAAAACTAAACCATACAAATTAATTTAAAAAAAAAAAAAAATTAAAAAAAAAAATTGTTGGTCCTATTATCTCTTCATAGATATTAAAAATAACAGTGTGTATTTGAAGAACTGTATTTTAAAATGGCAAGGATGTTGTAATTAAATGAAAATTTTAGTTTGTGAAAAAAAAAAAAAAAATTAAAATCGTGACGTAACATCACCTATACCTGTACGCTTTTGATGATATTTCCTTTATCACGAAATTTCAAATACAGGAGTAAATTTAAAAAAAAAAAAAAAAAAAATTCAGTTATGGATCTGAGATTGACAGGTGTGTTACTGCGAGTATTCAAAAACCTTAACGTCTCTCAGAACGTAACAGGTTAAGAATCACATCTTAAAATTACATCTTAAAATTTTGAAGAAAATAACAGCGACCACTGTGAATACATCTGTAAATAAGAAATTCTAAATTATCCACAGTATCAGAACGTCAGAAGCAACACCTGTGCAAAATGACCACAGTCCCCGAGAACTTAGAGGTAGAGTTCTGAAAACCAGAGAAGGCCGTGGAAGCCAAAAAATCCAAAACAGCACAGATGAAGTGCACCAAGAACACTTCAAATTAATCAGGACCTAGTGCAGTTGATGCTGTGAAGTTCTGTTTTCTTTACCAAACATATCAAGTGTTTCTATGACGCTATAGTCTTGTGGACAGAGTACAGAGCCCACGAAAGTTATGTAAATCGCAGTGTCGAGGACTGATGTAACGTATGTGAAGTCCCGAACCACAGCTCTATGGACTAACATAAATTTACGAAGACCTAAAACACAGATGTTGGGAATGACATAAAGTATGTGGAGTCTTTGTAAATCAAAGCGCCTATGACTAAGATAAAGTGTAATTATAAAGTAAATGACAGTTGTATAGACTAAGTATAGAGCAAACTACATTCCAGTCGTACGTTTTTATACCTACGTATAACGCTGGAAGACGATATCAGTCTAGAAGAGGCATTCAAAGCAATAACCAGGTAAAAAAAAAAAAAAATCAATTTCTTTTCTCATACATATTTGCGATTCAATAAGACAGTTATTTATGAATTTCTTTTTTTTCCTTTCTTTCTTTCTTTTTTTTTTTTTTTTTTTTTTTTACCTCATGATTAACATTTGCCATTCCAAAGTAGATATTTGATATTTTATGTATTCGTTTTGTTAACAATTTTTTTTTTTTTTATTGCTTTATTACACAGCTGTATATGTTATCTATTTATTTAACTTCCTAACTTACTTCTTTATCGCATTTACATATATCTTTACTTGTGATAACATCGTGCAGTTTTTGTTCAGGGATATAGTGCAATAATTACAACATTTTACAAATTGTATATGCTATAATATACTATAATTTTATTAAATTATACCTCTTTTTATAATGTATTTGTTTCTTTTTCTTTTTTTGTTGTTGTTATTATTATTATTATTATTTATTTATTTTTTTAGTTAGTTAGTTAGTTAGTTAGTTAGTTAGTTAGTTAGTTACTTAGTTGCTTGTTTGCTTGTTTTGCTTTTGGTTATTTTTTATTGTTGTCGTTGATTAATTTTATTATTTTATTTTATTTTTATTGTTTGTTTTGTCATTATTCTTTTGTTTCTTTTTTTTTTTTTTATAATTATTTCAAATTATTTATTTACTTGTTATTTCGTTTGTTTATCGCTGTTATTTCAGTAACTATTTTCTTCTATTCTACAACATTTTTCGGGATTATTTTCCGGGATTATTTTTTCCCTTTTTTTTTTTTTTTTTTTTTTTTTTTTTTTTTTTTTTACTTCTGGATAACGAAGCAGGCAGATACATGCAGACAGAGATACAGACAGGCGGACCAAACCAGTGAGTCTCTGACACCCAGATATTCATATCTTAGATCTAATCGGGTGTGGGTGTGCCATTGTTCAACCTGCAATCGCGTTCTGTTTAAATCAAAAGAACAATTTCGCCTGACAGATGCCAGTCTATTTGCTTTACGGTCCGCTTCGCAAAAATCACTGATAAAACCACTCACATACTCTGGGACTGTATCGCTGTCGAAGTTTCTCTTTTGTCACTATTATCGATGACTAATCACGTGACTAATACGACACGTCAAAAACTCTTTTAATCAGATCGTCTACCGCCGATCGAAGCAGCCGACACGCCATGTTGCTAATGATCTATATCCGGTGAACCGGATACTTCAGAAGAAAAAGAAAAAAGCATTTCATACGTCTGATATTATGGAGCTGTGAAAAGCAAACGAAGAATATGCCGAACAATAATAAAAAGCTTGCGTTAATATTTCTTAGCACAAGTAAACAATGTTGCCATGGTGATTAATGGTAGAATTCAATGAATCTGTTGAAAAAGAAGTTAATATCGATAGTTAGGTGATGAACGATGTAACGATCTAGCTGAGTTATTTTTTATTTATTTATTTACTTTTTCTTTCCTACTTAATCCATGTATATCAGCTGGAACACAAATAACGATTTTTTCATTAAAAGAATTTAATAGAGAAATTTTACACATAACATACTTTAATTTCAGTTTATCCTGAAACGTTCAACATGCAGGTAACTAACGTAAATAAAAAGACAATAATAAATAAATAAACAAAATACTAAAAGCTCTAAAATGTTGACGTTATCAATATCAGTATAAGAAATGTAAGATCTACTTTATCGGAATAGTGACGTCATTTTTCTACACGTCTGGTCAAAAGGAATGCAACAAATAAAGAACAAAAAATTAAAAATGTGAATCCTGAACCATCAGACTGAAATCAGTTGGAGTAAAATATTTACACTGTATGGGACTCTTCGTAAAAGTTTTATCAAGAATAATGAACTGAAACTTAGGATTACACATAAACTATTATTGAAAAACGTGGATGGATACACAAATGGACGAAATTAGGGATAGATGGATTTACTGACTAGTGGAAGAATGAGTGTAAGTAGACTGGGGATTTACAGATAGAAAGTTAAACAGATGGACAGACAGTCAGACAGACACTCAAACTTTTTTTTTTTAATTTTAATTTTTTTTTTTAATTTATTTATTTTAATTTATTTATTTATTTATTTATTTTTTTATTTTTTATTTTATTTATTTATTTTTTTTTTTTTTTTTTTTTTTTGATTATCAAATATGCTTTTCTATTTCAAAGAAATGTTTTCCTTCATTTTTTCCCACTTCATAAAAAAACATACAGAAACAATCCTCTCTCTCTCTCTCTCTCTCTCTCTCTCTCTCTCTCTCTCTCTCTCTCTCTCTCTCTCTCTCTCTCTCTCTCTCTCTCTCTCTCTCTCACATACACTCATACATATAATAGACTATATTCAACAATTCTATTTTTTTTTCCTGAAACCATTTAACTTTTCTTTTTTCCTCTCTCTACATGTATGAGCATGTTTGTGACAGTCCCTTTGTCTTGATACCCTGCAGTTTAGACTATATTTTAACCAAATCCTCGTACACGCCGCTACATGAAAAAAAAAAAAAATAATAATCTATTCTACTACACATAATACAATCATAGAGTCGACTCTCTCTCTATTTCCAGTCAAACAGAAACGCGGCCAACTAGCAACAATACAGCCCATGTGACACTTAATACTCCAGCTATTTGAATTTCAAATTATATGAAGTGAAGTTCCTGTGAAAGTCGCAAACAGTGTTTAATGAGATAAATAATGCATACATATATATATATTTTTTAATAATCTACAGTTCAAGTCGGTGTAAGAAAAAAAGGCAGATCGTGACTGAACATGGTAATAACGTTTACAGTTTGAATAAAACATTTAATGTTTTTAGTGCAAGTTACTTTCTTTTGACAGGGTCTCGAATAGAATCGATTATATCCTGTTTTCTCGACGACAGTTAAGGCAGGAATTAGGTTTCAAATAAACGAGAGGAGCTACAGATTTAGGCCTCGCAGTATGAAAGGGTCAGTCCGGAATTCCAGTTCAGAAAAACCGCCAAAACAACACCAATTTGCGCTTGATTCGGTATTCTCGAAATTTCAAGTTCATGGACTCGAAATTTTAGTTGATATGTTACAATACTGTATTATCCGTTATCAACAATATACCAGTTTGTCGTATCTTATCATATCAGGAAGGAAGCTCTCGAAATTTCAGTTGAATTGTTTCACAGTATTTTTCTTTGTTAGACGGAGCCTTTCAGTTTGTCATAGGTTAAGGCCTTGATATGGCTTTTATACGTATATGTATTTGTGTTCGAGTATCTGTGCATGTGTGTTTATACATACATACATACATACATACATACATACATACATACATACATACATACATACATACATAGTACATATATATGTGTGCGTGTCAGTTTATCATTGTTCAAAATAACACTGTCGAAAAGTATCTATTTATTCATTCATTCATTTTTAGAATTGAATTTAAAGCATATGTATACAGATTAGAACCGCAGTCTTACAAATAAACGCACAGACCAAACCACAAGAAAGCCCAATAAAGATGTGCACGTATTATATGTTAACATAAAAAAAGTACTATCTAAACAAAATATGTAAACTGTTTTTAATGGTGTCAATTATGAAAATTATGGGAATACTGGAGAACAATAAGATATCACTGAGTGTCTTTTTCTTTATTATTTTTTAATTTTGTTTTGTTACGTTTTGTCTGTTTATTATTATTATTATTTTTATTATTTTGTTGTTGTTTACATTGTTGTTATTTTAATAGCTTTTGAAAGGTTTTTTTTTTTTCTGTTTTGTTTTTCCCTCCCCCCCTCCACACATTTCGATATCAATTTTGAAAACGACACAGCTATAAATTACTTTCGAAAGAAAGATTTTAATTCCCACATTTATCACCAAGACTGACAAAAAAAATATAATATACAGTCTGTGTTTTATTTCACTTTTGTTACAAACAAAAACAACAGATAGGTGAACAAGACATTTGTTAACATTTAGTACGCTGATAATCGAACAAGACGTTTTACACATCAGCAGAAAAATAAACAGATCACTGTATCTCAATCACACTATAGACTGCTTGGGTAAGTGCATTTTTTGAGAATTATATCGTCCATTCTTGCTTTTTTTTTTTTTTTTTTTTTTTGTTTGCCATAAATGAATCTCGGTAAAATGTAATCTAATTTTTCTGGATTATATTGTCAACGAAAAAACTGGGCAAAATGTAACTAACTTTTCTCGATAATATTGTTAAGGAAAACTGCGTAAAATATATGTAACTGAAGAGATTAAACAGATTAAAACTTAAGTAAGTCCTTGACATATCTGTTTTTAAAAATGTACTCTGCGAGGTTGTATTGTATCAGGTATCATGTATATAACAGTTGTATATCACTTGCTTATTTATTTAGCTGTTATGTTCTTAAATAAAGCGCTTTTCCTTTCACTGGGTCAAGTGTCTGTCGAGATGTTTTATTATCATACGTTTACATTGCTGTTATGTTTTTTTGCAATAATGCCTCAGCTTTTCGCTCTATCAGACAGCGAATACTATTTACATATTTATTTTGCTATTATATTCTTTACAACAATTACACTTTTCATTTTGTTAAATGGAATCCTTAGATATGTACGCCTACGTGTGTGCGTGTTTAGTAGCTATACTCTTAACATAATAAGCAACTCATAATTATAATGGGGAAAGTATCTACAGAAAATGGGAATAAATACATGTTGTTGTTGTTTTTTCTCATGTACTTATTTACTTTACTATTTCTAACCTTTTTGTTTTCTTTGTTGATTCTGCTGATTTAGACAGCTTTTTAAATTTCTTAATAATAAAAAAATAAATAAATAAATTTAAAAACAAAAACAAAATGTTTCAGTAAGGCGTCTTATTCATTTACTTATTGTTCATTTCTGAAAAACACAAAATCATACGATAAATATTCATTTCGACCATAAAAATGTTCTGTGATAAACATTCATGTAAACTTTGAATAACAGATACACCGTAAGTTTTAGTCTGAACAGAAGATTCTGAATAACTCGATTTTGTTTTGTTTCTGTTGGAAAGCGGATATACCTAATCATTTTTTTATTATTATTATTGTCGTTGTTATTGTTGTTGTTGTTGTTTAAATTTGATTTCTTCTTATATGCTTAAACATGTTGGTTTTTTTTGGGGGGGGGTGTTGTTTTTTTAATAATTTATAACGTTAGTTATAAATATTGTTTTCACTTGCAGGAAGTGTAGATAACTCTTCACAAAAATTGGTTTCATTTACCCTGTTGAAGCAGAACGTACTAGCTCAAAATGGAGGACTCGCACCACGCGAAGAGGCCAGTGAAACTGGACTACAGTCACACGTACAAAGGAAACGAAGAACTGGACGACATTCTGGAGGCAGAGCTGGACAACATACACCACGCATGGAACAAAGTGGAGAGGAGCAAGATGCAGGAGATCGAGGAGGCGAAAAGGAGGCGGAGATGATTCAGACGCTGAAAGAGATCGTCAACACGAAATCCGTGGACGCCGTCGACCTGTACGACAGCTCTTCAAAACACGCCGGCGGCATGTCGGCAGAAAACGACCATGTGACGCGGGAGGTGAGCAAAACTCTGAAGCGCATTCAACGAGAGCGAGACAAATACAGCGCGAAAAACTTCTTCAACGGAACGATTCCGCGGCTCAGACGATCATCCGGGTTTCTCAGCAAAACGCAGGACTCGGGCGACACCCAAACGCCGCCGCCGCCACGTCGCGCCGCTTCTGCCATGGTAATTTCCTCCTCCGCACCGACGGAAACAGAAAAGTCGTTTCGCCGCAGAAGCCAGAACCGTCGTCCTTCCTTTTCGCAGGTGCTGGACTCTCGCCCGATGACCGTTCCGGCGAGAGCTCGTCCCGAGACGCCTGTCCGAGCTCGTTCTGCTGGTCTGGCCAGGTCCAGGAGACAGCTGCAGGAGATGAGCGAACTGGATCAGTTCTTTTCGCGTCCTCCGGTCGTCACGCCGCTGGAAATGAGGCAACAGCTTCTGCAGTCCCTGAAGGAACAGAATATACAGCTTCAGGAGAGGGTGAACTCGTTTGTTGAAGACCTTATAAGTTTTAACAAGAGGCAGAAACAGCCAAAATACGGATAATATGTGTATATGTTAAAATTTTTACAGTACTTTTCAGGAAAGCAAAGATCGGCATTTTGACAGTTCATCCATTGAAGTGATGGATTTATTTATTTCTAAGGAGATATGCTGGCCTTGTGGCAAAACAAAAAGGATTGTTATATACGACGTTTCATAATAAAATGACAATAAACATTTACCATAAAAAATATATATATATTGCCATCATCATCGTCATCATCAACATCATTATTAGTATCATCATCGTTATTATCGTGCATTAAACAATAACAATACAATATTAATATAATCGACTATTTTATTATTTTTAATATTCACGGCAGCACCAAGAAAATCAATTTTAAAAAAAACGGATAGTAATGAAAACATCAAATATTATTATTTGTTTGTGGATGTCCCTGAACTGAAAATAATTGACACCCAAACCTTCCTTTATAGTGACAATTTAATACAATTATTTCAAAATAATTAATGTCCAAAATGACATGCATAAATACAAGAATGTACAGAGTATTTCATAATCAAGATCTAAAATAAAGTTTCCTCATCCTATTGTGTTATTAACAGTTACTAGGTACAAAATAATTATGTTCTGTGGATTTTGTTTGAACTTATTATTTTTTTTTGTATTTTTATTTTATTTTTGTTTTTATATTATTTTATTTTATTTATTATTATTATTATTATTATTATTATTATTATTATTATTATTATTATTATTATTATTATTACCACATTTAGGCAGTCCTTTTAAATATACTGTAATTTTTTAAAACAATAGTGAAAATTATACACGCGACATTTTTTTTGTTTTATTTAATTTGGTCAATTTGATTTTTGACGAAATGAAAGTTCTAAATTATATATTCAATCTATTCTTTGTACCTTTTGTATAGTCGAAACACAGTCTTCCAAATTAATGATTTATTTATCTCTGCAGCCCAGTCTAACAATAAAAAAGTAAAATTAGGTAATATCTCGGTATCGCCATTTGTTTTTGCAGTGACGTCATCTCGTACCTTGAAAAATATCTTTATTTCTCTTAGTGTTGTTAAAAAAATATTTTTGATATTCACTGAAATTTGTGGTTAACAAAACTTTAAAGCTTATTTCTATTATTCACGATACTTTTTTTTTTCTGAATTTTCGTTAAAATGACATTTATTTTGAGAATAAGAAATTAATATTTTATAAATAATGTGTTTATTTATTACGCAAGCGTTCAGTAGCAAAAATTAATGTATCGTGTACACGTTAATAAAAGAAAACAGATATTTTAAAATAGAAAACTCCTCAATAAAAAAAAAAAAAAAAAAAAAAGTTTTAAAATAAAAGAAAAAAAGTATATTTTCCCTCCTATCTTTATACAGTCAGCTACATTAATTTTTTTTTTTTTTTTTTTACTTAATTCCTTATTAACAGTCCACAATATTTTAGATCTGCCAGTCTATTCTTTACACAGAAAGGTTACTAAATAAATTTTATAGTGTAATGAGCTGTCATCATCTAATTTAAAATTTTTCTCGTCCGATATTCGATAAATGAATGTAGCGAGTCTAGTTTTCATGACGTAACTGAAAATGATAGTTCATTTTCTTTTAGTACACATGAACCCGTACATTTCTTATCACAGATAATCGCCAGTATGTTCTTATACTAGCATTTTATTCTCTGGTTAACTAATGTGTTTTTTTTTAATAATAATAATAATAATAATAATAATAATAATAATAATAAAAATAATAATAATAATAAATAAATAAATAAATAAATAATTTTTTTTTAAAATCTGAAATTCAGAATATTAATTTCTCAAATAAATGTTATTTATTTATCTACATTTATTTTATTCAAAAAAAAAATAAGTCAAAAAAACAATTAAATATCTGTATATTTCATTTCTTTATTTTTTTTAATAAACAGTAATATAAATAAAAATAAAATGACAAAAAGCAACAAGCAATAATTTGTTAATATAATCTACTTAACACCCATCAGAAAAAAAAAAAAAGTGTTAATTCTAAACAGAATTGTTCTCATTTGGTTTTCATTCTCCTTCCTGTTCATTCTATATTACGTTGAAAAAATACATAACATTGTACAGTAAAATGTCAACAATTTTATAAACTGATTGAAAGACGCATGTACAATCAAACACATAAATCTGGAATATGTATAGTAAGTATAAAAATACAGCTTAATTGTATAGTCTAGCACCTGAATAAATATATTGTCTTTGGTTATACCAATAAAAATTATTGCATTGTATCATTTTCAGTACTAAAAATGAAAAAAAATAACATAATTATATATTGTTCTTGAATTTAAGTGTAGCCACAAAAAATATATTACAGTGATAAAAAGAAAATTTTTTTTTATTTTATGTAACTTCCTAAATGATTTTCTTTTTAACCGATAACCAGTCTTTGTTGATAATAAAGTATGTCAGTGATACAGTACATAAAAACACACATTCACCTTATAGAATATATCATTGACAAAAATGCAAATAAGATTTCCCCATAAACCATTTCCCAATGTGTACAGCAAAGAAAGTGACAGCATTAAAGTTATTAAAAGTTGGTGCCTAGTCGTATAAAACAACCATTTGTAAATATATGAAAAATATTTATATTTTTAGTCACACCAACAAAAAATATAAAAAATATAATTTTTTTTAATGAAATCACAAGAACAAACAAAAAACACCATAAAAATCCCACAATTTGCTGAGTGACAAGAAACTGATAATAAATGCAGCAGTTTTATCACAACAATAAATATTTATATCAATAATTCATGATATAATCTTGAGCACCTTAATATTAATGTTTTCATGACTAAAGGGTATTACTTGTATACATTAATGTTTAAATATTGTTTTGAAAGCATATATCATTACTTAAACATTAATTTTTAAAGAACTTTTTTTAAATGCATGTGTCATTTCATTAATATTTAAATAATATTTTAAAAGCATTTGACTGCCATTAATAAACATTAATTCTAAAGTAATTTTTTTTTTAAAAAAGCATATCTGTATCACTAAAATAAAATCAAAAACTGAATGAAAGTAAGGAGAAACTTTATTTATTTATATATTTATTTATTTATTTATTTTTAATTTAAACTTATATTTATACAAAACATACAAGTCTAAACTTGAAAACCTAAGTTTAAATCTTACAAGAGTATTACCTTATTTATTACCTTAATGTTTCATATTTATTGCATCATTTAAACCTGAATAATGTGACTGCTAATGACTGGTAAATGATTAGTTTGTGAAAATAAAACAAAAACCACCCAAAATACTTTATGATACATGAAAACATCTTGAAAAATTATCTTAAAAATGTGTAAAATCTGTAAAGAAAAAAAGATAAATAAAGAAAAATAGATTTCTCTTTTAATTATGAAAGTAAAAAATATAGTTCCTGAAAGATGATTTCTGAAAATATGGTAACCATGGCATCATCAAAGAAACTGTATGATGTTTTAGTCAAAAAGGTCTCAAAAAAGAAATAAGAAAGACAGAAAGGAGATATATACAGAGAGAGAGAGAGAGAGAGAGAGAGAGAGAGAGAGAGAGAGAGAGAGAGAGAGAGAGAGAGAGAGAGAGAGAGAGAGAGAGAGTGTTTTTTTTTTTTGAGAAATGAAAGTAAAAAGAAATAAAGAAAGCCAGTCAGAAAGAACAAATAGATGCATGTATGTAAAAAAAAAAAAAAAATAAAAAAAACAAGAGAAAAAGATTAAGAAAACATCACACATTATGTAACTATAGTCCTGCAATCATGGGAATACCTGCCAATGATCATTATAAATATGACACAAAATAATTTTTATTATTAATGTATTAAAAAGGAAGATTATAAAAATGTGTAAATCTATGATTTCAAACAGGGGAGACTATCTTTGTGATCAGTGTAACTTTCTATACGAATTGTGCTTTATAACAAATAAAAAAATAAAAAAAAAAAGGTAGATCAACAAGAAAGAGAAAGGAGTGAGTCAACTATAATAACCTCAATTCAATAATGAAGGTAATAATGCCAATTTCCATAAAGATTAATTTTTTAAAGTGATGTTTAAGTTGTACATATAAATTGTTATTTCCCTGAAAGCATTATTTTTACAATGAAAAAAAAAAAAAAAAAAAAATAAATAAATAAATAAATTAATTAATTAATAATAAAAATAATAATAATAATAATAAATAAAATTAATAAATAAATAAAAATTTCAAAATCATTAATAATAATAATAATAATAATAATAGTAATAAAACAACAAAAATAATAATAATAATAATAATAATAATAATAATAATAATAATAACAAACAAACAAATAAAAAAAAAAAAAATAAAAATAAAAATAAACAAAAATTTGTTTCATAAAAATAAACATAGAAAACAAACAAAATATTTTTCCAAATGAAACAAGACTTACACAACACTTTGTAAGCATCTGGTACTATGATGTAAACACAGTTCAAGATCACAGAGAGAGAGAGAGAGAGAGAGAGAGAGAGAGAGATGACCATGATGAAAATACTTTCAATCAATCATGACACAATTCCAGCATCCACTGCCATCTGATAAAAAATGTTGTTTTTCTGCTGAAGAAGATTTGCCGGGCTGTCGAAGGAATCCAACTCTTCCTTGCTCTAAAACCAAAATCCTGCGAAAAAAATTAATAAACAAGAGTTTATAAACACAACAACACATTTCTTAACAACAGGTTTCAGTAATCAAATAATGAAAAAAGAGAAAAAAATATTTCAAATTAATAATTTTTAGCAATTAAAGAAAGAAAGAAAAAAGTTTTTATGAACAGCATATTTTATACTAATAGTTTTTAAAATCAAAGAATAAAAAAAAAGGTGGGGGCTTTTATGAATAACACATTTTATCTTAACTGTTATTAGTAATTAAAGGATGAAAGAAATCAAAAACATGTATTATTTATGATACATATGTCCTTTTTTCATAAAGAATGCAAATGGGGAATTGTCTGCTATGATTTTTGTTTCTATTATAAAGAATGAAAAGTTATGCTTTAAATGGTTATTCTTTTCTTCTTTCTTTAATTTTTCAAAAACAGATCTAATACATTTTTTTATTTTTTTATTTTAAATTATTAAAAATAAAAAACAATATAAAGATCACAGATTAAAAACAAATAAGTATTTATTAAGTAAAAAAAAAAAAAAAATGGCACCCACCTATCATAGTCCATCACAGTGTTCAGTCTATGTGCAATGGTCAGCACTGTACAACCTTTGAACTCTGACCTGATAGTCTCTTGGATGAGGTCATCAGTTGCCATGTCAACAGCAGCAGTAGCCTCGTCAAGAATTAAAATTTTTGTTTTCTTCAGCAGTGCGCGAGCAAGACACAGAAGTTGTTTCTGTCCAACACTGAAAATTAAAATTAAAATTAAAATTAAAATTGAAATTAAAATTAAAATAATTTTTTTTTAACCACATCATGTTATGTACTGATTAAGGATATTGATTTTTAAGATTCAGTAATAAAATTCTGCTTCAGTATTACTAACAATAATGATATGTATGTGTGAGGTGAGTGAGTGTGTGTGTGTGTGTCTATAAATATAAACAAACAAATAAATAAATAAATATATATATATATATATATACTGACATAAGTTCATAGCATTTTTAAGTGAAATTCAAAGACAATAATTAGATATTCAAAAACAGATTCATTCATCCACATTTTGCTCATCTTTCAGAGAATGAATATATATCAAATATTTCAGTCATGGGTGAAATAAAATCATGTGCTCAAACATCACCTACTGAAAAACACTACCAGTTTTTGTTCCCAACAAAATATACACTGTTAATGGTTAATATGTGTATATATATATATATATATATATATATATCCATTCATTTTCTTCAGTGGAACACAAGAGTCATACTAACACACAATTGGTTTAAAATGTGTGTTTAATATAAGCCATGTCTTAAATCTTTTACATTCAGTACAAAACAACAACAGTCTGTTTGTACGTCTGCCTACTCTGATTCTCGTGAAACCTGTTTACATTTTTTCCTCATTTCACAATCATCTTCAAGACAATTATTTATTTGATAATTTAATTTTTTTTTTACAAAAATGGAATTATTAATGAAATTCCAAAAAAAACGAGCCGTTTTTAGCTACCTCAAATTTTCACCGCCCTCTCCAGTTTCGTGGCTGAGTTTATCGGGCAGAGATTCGACAAAGTCCTTCAAGTGAGCGTGCTCCAGAGCTGTCCAGATGTCAGCATCGCTGTAGATGTCCAGAGGGTCCAGGTTCATCCGCAGACTTCCCACAAAAACAACGGGGTCCTTTGAAGAATAAATTAAATGCGAAAAATGTCTACAAGTGACTGGCGCTAAATAAATTAACTGGTGGTGATGATGATGATGATGATGATGATGATGATGATGATGATAGTAATAATAATAACAGTAGAATAAAATTGAGAGATTTTAGGCAAAATTTATATGTTGATATATACAACACACACACACACACAGGAAGCCAAGTGTATACATATATATATATATATATATATATATATAGAAAGACAAAAAAACTGTTAGATTCTTTCATAGACTTACATTGCTCATTTATGTGTACATATATATAAACAGAAATGCACATTAAGACACAAACAAATGCATACACAAAGTAACTTAAATATATTAATTAACATGAGTATGCACAAACAAACACACATACATACATATACATACATATGTATACATACATATATAGACCTACCTATATACATTTACATACCTACATACATACATACATACATACATACATACATACATACATATATACATACATAAACATTTACAAACACACATATAACCCAGGATCTGATTCCAGCCAAAAACGTCATCATAGCCACACAAGTATTCAGAATGTTTGACAGAAGATTTAATTTGGACATCATCTAGGGAGTGTTTCAGGAAGATCACTACTCTCAAACTGTCGTATTACCAATTATTCTAGAGTGATTTAAAAGTCAGTTTGGGATGGTTCAAAAGCATATTTTACAATACAGTAATTATCAAACAATGAAGAAAGAAACCATAAATAATCAAACACTTCCTCCTCGAGTGATTAGCACATTAAAACACACAGACACACACACATACAGATATACATACGTACAAGTATACCTGGGGTAGAATTGTGAGCTTGGATCTCAGGTCGTGAAGTCCTATTGTGGAAATGTCTACTCCATCTATGGTTATCTGCCCTGATGCTGGTTCAACCAGGCGAAACAAAGACAACATCAGAGAGGATTTACCTGCCCCTGTCCTTCCCACAATTCCAACCTGCAAACACAAACATTTCAATGAGAAAATTATAAATTGAAAAACCAAAAGTTTTATGTTAATAAATTTAAATGTAAAATTTTTTAAATCTGAATTTGACTGATAAATTTATTAAATGAAACTGTATTTAACTGAGATTTTTTTCTTATTTTAAATTAATACTATTTTGTAATTTGAATTTGACTAATAAATTTATTAAATGAAACAGTATCTGACTGAGATTTTTTTTTTCTTATTTTAAAAATCCCTGAAAACAGTGATGTCTTCAGTATAACAACAACAACTTATAAGTGCTGTATTATAACTGAATAGTTATTGATTTTCACTAAACTATCATTAAATATGAATGTTTTATAATCATACATTAACACAATATCTGACTTTCTAATTTGTTTTTGTGTGTGTGCATGTATACATACATACATACAAACACAGACACACAGACACACACACAAATACACAACAGTAAAAGTATAACAAAGATGTGAAAGACAACTATAAAAAGACTATTTATTTTTATTTCGCTGTTTTTAATTTCCTCTTACCCTTTCCCCTGGGTTGACAACACAGCTGATATCTTGCAGCACAAGGTCAAGGCCAGGTCGGTATCTTGTTGAGTAGTTATTGAACTGGATTTGACCAAACTGCGGCCATTTTGGGTCAATCTGTTTGTCGTCACAACGCCATTCCGCCTGGTAACAGAAAATAAAATATTTAACTTTACTGTAATATTTAAATGATAGACATTAAATCATGATGATAATTAAAAGACAAACATTAAACTATTCCTTTGGCAATAATGTTTATGTTTTTTGCTTTGAAATTTATAGTTTTAATTTAAACTTTGAAGTTATATATACTAATGTTAAGTTAATATTAATTAATTTATGTAATATATTTATATAAGTACAAGAATAGACCATGTAAACAGCTTCCAGAAAAACTGATTTATGATTTATAATTAATCTGGTATCTGAATTTGATATCCAATAGCAGAGATATCTGTTTTGCTTGAAGTAGTTATACATTTATTTAACAATAATGTTTACTGATCAAACATTTTTAAAATGCAAACACACTTAAAAGATAAAGTTAAAAAAAACAACCTTTCTAAAAATATTTACTGAAAAGATTTTAAAATGCAAAAAACATTCCAACAGATAAATAACATTTAAAGTTAAAATACTTTTTAATACAGAAAATCTTACAATGAAATGAAAAATGAAAATTTAGAAAATTTTAAAATATATCAGTTATAAATTTTTTTGAAAATTTAGAAAATCTTAAAATATAAGAAGAATTTTATGAAAATTTAGAAAATCTTACAATATATGAAGAATTTTTGGAACATTTAGAAAATCTTACAATATATGAAGAATTTTATGAAAATTTTAAATAAATGAAGAATTTTATGAAATAATAATATCATTAGGATAACGGTTTTGATTATTTTAACAACAATAATTCCACATACCTCAGTTTCTATTTCTGTGTATTCTTTAACTCTTTCTACAGAGACCACCTGAGTTTCCAGGTCAGAGGTCATTCGTACCAACCAATTCAGATTTCCCGTAATCTGCAATAAATTATTTATTGTTAGGTGTTTTATTTTCAAAGTAAAAACTGTAAAATATATATATACAATAAACTCGATTTTCAAACTAAAATACTGTAAAATATTGTAAAATTTTAATTCATTCACCAGAAATAATATATTATTAGCACAATGTTTGTGTGTGTGTATGTATATATATATATATATATATACATACAAAGTAAACTCTCTCATTTTCCAAACTTAAATACTGTAAAATATTGAAAAACTTTAATACATTTAGCAGAAACAAATATGTATACAGTAAAATATCTTAATTTTCAAACTAATATAATGTAAAAGAATTGTAGTATTTGAATTCGTCATCAGAAAACCCCACACAAAAAACCACACAAACACACACACACACATACATACACAGAGTAAACGTTCACATTCTTGAATATCATTTTCTCAAACATCATGGTACCTTGAAGCAAAGACATAAACAATCTTCCATTTATTTTCAAAAGATTCAAACCCATCTCGACTGTATTCCCCAATAAAGTATCGACCCCATAACTGCACAATGACCTCACCCTACTGACCACCACTGTCCCTGACCACTTCTACAACACAACTTACCTCCAAAGCGTAAGAGATGGACAGGCCTACAAGACCTCCAGTAATGGCGTCGCGTGATGAAACCGCAAACAGCGTGGCAGCCAGAATTATACAGTTTCCTACGAGTTCTAAGCGAAAACCAAGCCACCTGCAACACACACAGAGAGAGAGAGAGAGAGAAATGTATGTTTAGATTAAAATAATACTTCAGTTTGTTAAACTGACAGCCAGTGGATGATAAGTTTTTGGGGGGTTGGAGTGATGGTAAATTTTCATTCATTTATTCATATATTAATTAATTTGATAATTGGTTTGTTCATTTAGTCGTTCATTCAGTTTATTACAAGGCTTCATTAAATAAAATGTTTATTCGTTTCTTTCATAAACTCATATATATATATATATATATACACACACAAACATACATATGTACATACATACATATATATATATTAAATAAAATGTTTGTTCTTTTCTTTAATAAACTCATATATATATATATATATATATATACACACACATACACACACAAACATACATATATATACATACATACATAATACATATTCAATCAAATGTTTGTTCCTTTCTTTGATAAACTTGTATATATACATACACACACACACACACACTCACACACACACACACAAGAAGAAAAAATAGTTTGAAATGACGGTGACTTACTTTCATCAAATAGCTATTAACATATTTCTAAAGTTAATTATCAAATATATTTCATCTTCAGCACAAACGAAGAAACAAATGCTTAACACATTTAAATTTTAAGAAGTATCACATGTTATTTCTGTTTTTTTCTAATGGTAGTTCAAGAGAAAGAATGAATGAACAAATGAATGTTTAACAACACTCCAGCACAAAAAATTCACCAGCTACTGGATGTCAAACAAAGGTAACTGTAACAAAAGTGTGGAAAGTACAAAAGATGCAACTCTCAACCATCATTCTACACAGAAAACCAAATTTATGCCATAAACTTGGAGCTCCAAATCACGGAGCTCCAATTGGAATGGAATATTCAGTGAAATAAAGACAAACGCTAATTTATATCACCCTAAGGTAAATGCTCTAGACTTTCTCAAAGAATAATAAAAATCCACACCTGTAATTAACACTTATAACTCACCTGTTGGAGGTGAAGCTGTAAAAAGAAAACTTCTGATTGATGTCGACTTTCTTCTCCGACATTTTGATGAACTCTCGCTCCAGACCGTATGCCCGGATCACACTTGATCCAGTCAGAGTTTCGCTGAAATGGCTGTAGATCGGAGACCTGTACTTAGACTCCAGACGTTTCAACTGCCGTGAGGTCGGGATGTAAAATCTCTACAAAAACAAAAACAAACAAAAAAATTAAATAAATAAATAAATAAATATATAAATCATTAATATAAAAATAATGGATAGACTGATGTATAGACAGATGTATAGACAGATGTATAGACAGATAGATAGACAGACAGACAGACCTGGATAGACAGACAGAGAGAGATAGATATAATCCAAAAGAAAATAATAATAAAAACAGTCATTAATAGACAGACAGAGAGAGAGAGATAATACAAAAAATTAAAATAAAAACAATCAATAGATAGAGACATAGATAGATAGACAGACAGATAGATAGATAGATAATTTTAAAAATTAAAAATGGAAGAGAAAATTAACACAACAAAAAGAAACCCATTAATATATCAATTATAAAACAAAAATTAAAATGGAAAAGAATAACAATTAACCCTTTTAAAACTAATCATTATTAGAAAATATTGATATAAAAATTTATACTATGACTCCTTTAAATGCACATTTTGAAAATAACATTTCTATACAAACATACACTGTGTCCTGGTTAATATCCCATTATTCAAAATCCCAAAAGTTTCGAAAACAATTTCTTTTCTTTTTTCTTTTTTTTCTTTTTCTTGTATAATCCATTAACCGTACAGTTATCTGCTTGTTCACTTAGTTTAGTCTATGTACGTTACAAGTTTTATTCAATGTTTTATTTATAAATAAAACCAACAGATCATTCACAGTCTTCCATGACAATCTTCAATAATGGACAGGGATCCTAAAATCATACTTTAAATAAAAAATAAAAAAACTTAGCTAGATGAGATCACTGAAAATATACCTCTATGTACATACAAATATAATAATTCTGCTGTATCAGAACTGGATTATTACCAGTACACAGAGATAACTCACACAGGTAATTCACCTAACACAGGTAACACAGGTAACACAGGTAACATAGGTAACTCAGGTAACTCAGGTAACACAGGCAACACAGGTAACTCACCTGTATGACAACGTACAACACCGCAGTGGGAACTATGGCGATGAGGAACACAGGCGTGCTGTAACTGATCACAACGAACGTGCCCAGCACCAGGACGACGCAGTCGATGAACATTTCAAAGGTCAGCGGGAGGTCATTGTCAATGGTTTCCAGGTCCTGAGAGAACCGGTTGACGACCCGCCCAGTGGGTGTGGTGTCGAAAAACGACTGCGGCGCTCTGAGGACGTTGGACAGCATGTGACGATGGAGGTTTCGCGAACAGTGAACTGAACGGATGCTGATGGTTATGGAAAAGCCGATCACAAAAATGGCTGAGAAAAAAAAAAAAAAAATTAAAATTAAAAATTAAAAAAATTAAATTTTTTTTTTTTAAAAGATGTTAGTGAAGACATGAAATGAGTGTGCTAGTATATACATTTTGTCATTTCATGCAGAAACGTAGAATACTGAAAATGGATTAAAAAATTAAAAAAATAAAAAATAAATTAACTTTGGTTGGAACTTGATTTTGTTTTATTTTTGAAAAATGGGATATATATATAATTTTTTTATATTTTTTTTTTTTTTTATTTTTTTTTTAAATTAATATTTATTTTACTGGACTATACAAATAAATTGCATAAAATGAACTGACAATTTAAAAAAAACCAGTGCTTTCAGTTTAATATAAACTATAGAAATTCTGTAACAATTCGGTTATATTTAAATAGAGGCATCTGTGTGTCTAAATGTATATAAATATAAATATATATACATACACATACATATCTATATACATGCATACATATATACATACATACATACATACATACATACATACATACATATACATACATATACATACATATACATACATACAAACATATATATACACACACATTTATATTCATATCTACACTAACACACATGTAAGATCATATATGCATGAGTTCATTCACACCACCAGTCTATACACTTATTTTTATAATTTAAAAAAAACACCAAAACAACAGTATCATTTTAATCCAAACGTTTTCTAATTCTAACTAACATTAAAATTCTAATTTTAACAATTAACAAGTACAAATAAAAGCATACACTGTGCCACACCAAATGCACCGTAAACCCCGACGTAGAAGTTGTTTTTATCTGCTCTCTCGGAGCTGTTGGCAGGCAGGGCTGTCAGGTTTGCGAGGTCGGCGTCGTCGGTCCACTCGCTCAGCCACACATTAGCAACTACCGCAGCAGCCTCGTACAGAACGTACATGCCGATTATTATAAACACAAACGGCACACCGACAGCTCTTGCAAGTTTTATGAACACAGAGAACTTCACCTGTAAATAAACGAAAATAATTAGCTATTATTTCACCTGTAAATAAACATAAATAATTACCTATTATTTCACCTGTAAATAAATAAAAATAATTACCTATTATTTCACCTGTAAATAAACATAAATAATTATCTACAGGGTATCCACAAAATGTAAATAATTATTTTATTATTTTATTTAAATTTATGTTATTTTTCAATTACCAATCAGATCGAATTTTGCAAATAAAATCAAATAATTGCATTGAAACTTGATGGAAATCATTTTGAAAACATTATTTATTAACATTAGAATTAAATAAAACTATTTTATTTTAAAAGTATGTGTTAATCCCTTATGTAACCAGACTTTGTGGACACCCTGTATTACTTTACCTGTAAATAATCAAAAATAATTAGCCATTACTTTGCATGTAAGTAAAAGAAAATAATAACTTTTATTTCACCTGTAAATAAATGAAAATAATTAGCAGTTACTTCACCTATGAACACAGGTAAATGTTTGATTTTGTAATAATCAGCCATTCACCTCTAAATAAAGAAAAAAAAAGTTTGGTTTTACAACAATCATCCATTCACTTTTATTTAATAATCATTTTATTTAGCATTAATCATCGACTAACACCATCTATAACTAGATACAGGAGAAAGAAACTGATGATACAAAAATATCATTTTAGATAACACTACACATATAATCATATGTATTTAAAGAAAACATGAACAACAAACATAATTTTTCTTGCTGAAACTATTTATCACTAAAGACATATGTTGCTGTATCATACAGTGTATGAGAAAAAAAAAAACATGCTAAAGTGTCAATTTGTTTTAGCCAAAGCTGATTGATACACCCATAGCAAATTGATTAATGTTTGAGACAAGTATGACTAAAAACCGTATAAGAAAGCAGAAATATGAGTGAAATAAAGTGATTTTTGACAGAAAAACTGAAAATTCAAAAGATTTAATTCATTTCTGACATTTTGAGGGCTGCAGTCCAAAATGGTCGCTCGTGTCTTTGATTGTGTTTTCCTCCTCCTCTGCAGCATCACATCATTCTTATGAGATCACAAAAACTGCAAACCGGAGTTTCAACTTCCAAATACATTCAGATTAATTTTTAGTGAACTGAAATAAGATTTTTTTGATAAAACTTACATGTCCAGTTTCTACATTTTCTTCTTCTATCAACTTGTCAGCCACTGGCTTTTTTTCTGGGTCTTTCACTTTATCCTTAAAAACCTCACTGTCGTGAAATCTACCCTCAGACTCCCTGAAAACATTTGAAAGGTAATGATTTATGTGTTATCTCACCTCTTGACTGTTTTTCACTTGTCCACAATGATGTGGAAGATACAGAATGCCGGTAAGTTATAAAGAATTTGCAAGACTCAATTCACTTATTTCAGATTTCATTTTAACCTTATCTTTAAAAAAAATTACATCTCAGCCCACCTCTGCAATTTTGTACAAGTTATAAGATTTCTTACTACACAAGAAACTGAACTGTGTATTTATTCTTAGTCTTCTTAAATATATACCTCTTATGCAGTTTGTTGTTTTAAAATACATAATGGACATTTATACAAGAAATGGACATTTATATCTAGCAACAAAACAGTTATGGACAAAATACATTAAAAAGTGAATAACCTTGCATATATATATGATACAGTCAATGTAATTTAATTATATGTCATGAATGTAAATGTTTTGGGTTTTCTTTTTTGTTATTATTTATTTTTTTTTTTCTTTTGGAGAGTTGTGGTTTTTCCTTTCTTTGTTTTGTTATGTTTTACTTTTGTTTTTTGTGTGTGTTTTTGTTGTTGTTGTAGACGTTGTTGTTGTTGAATATTTAAACAAATAAAAAATTAATTTACTTTCTGATTCTCTCTCTGAGGTCATCATCAGTCAAATCCTCCTCGCTTCTGATGGACTCCAATCTCTCCAAGACTGTGTGTCGTATCTCAATCACTGAAAACACCAAACACACTCCTTTTATAATCTAAAAACACAAGCTGTACACTCACTGTGACAAAACGGACAGAGAAAGAAGGAATATTATGCAAGAGAATGGAATCCAGAGATGATGAGATGAGAAAACAGATTTTGAAAAATTTATTAAGAGATAAGAAAAACAAAGAAAGAGAAACAAGAAAATGGAAGACAGAAAAGATGGCAACAATTACTGAGACAGTCATCAAGAGAACAGAAAAATACAGAGAAAAAAAGAGAGAGAAAGAAAAACAAGAAATTTACAAAAACATGATGACAAGATATACAGAAAGGGACATTAAGAGTTGTGGGAGAAGATAAAAGACACCAACAGAGACTAGAAAAAACAGAGACAAAGGAACAATCAAAGACAGACAAACAAAAACCCAAAACAAACAGGATAGATGTCATGGAAGAAATGGTTTAACAGTTTTTTCTTGCCAAGCTGATCTCTTAAATATGCCTTTCATGTAACTACAAAATGCTGTCTTATTATCTTTTTTTTTAATTGAAATATGCCCATTGTTTTTTTTACCCATCAATTTAGTTTGTGTACCGAGTGTCTCAACCACTGAGTCAAGATGAACAGACAGACAATCAGATTTATCAGACAGTATCCGTTCAATGTAAAACAAAAATTCCCCAAAAAATGTTTTAAAATCACGTCACCAATACCTTCAGGATCATCTGGCAGCTTGTCCTCATTCTGAAGTAAATAAGTCCTCAGAAACTCGGCAAAAGGTCCGTTGTGGTCAAGCAGGTCTTCATACGACCCCACCTCTGATATCCGTCCGTCTGTCAGTACTACAATTGTGTCCACTTTTGGCAGCCATTGGACTCCGTGAGTGATGAAGATTCTTGTTTTTCCTCGGAGGACTCCAGAGTTCCCGACCACCTGCTCAAATATGTGCTTTCCAACGTGGCTGTCCACGGCTGACAAAGGGTCATCCAGGAGGTAGACATCGGCGTTGCTGTAAACAGCACGAGCGAGGCTCACCCTCTGCTTCTGACCCCCGCTTAAGTTGATTCCCTGGAAAAAAAAATATGTAGCTGAGTCCACTATCCACATTTCTTCCATTTTTAAAACCAAATTTTTTTATTTAATTCTTTAATAATTATTTTTCAGTAAGAGTTTTTTATTTTCTAAAAATAAATGGAACCAGTGTAAAAAAAAAAAAAATAAATAAAAATCTGGAACTAAACTGAATAGATTAAATATTTAGCTAAAAGCATATTCTGAAAAACACAACTTTTCTTTAAAAGAATTATAAACTTTAACCCTGATCATCAGCAAATTCCTATACCTGGATAACAAAACATTATCATTTCATCTAATAAAAAAAAAATCATATTAAACCATTTCAGAATTTACCCTTTCCCCAATTTCTGTCAAATCTTTAGCAGGTAAAATCTCGAGATCTGGTTTGAGAGCACAGATCTGAAGGACGTTTTCATACTCGGATGTTCTGACTGGCTGACCAAACAGGATGTTGTTTTGTATCGTGTCGTTCTGAATCCAGGCTTGTTGTGGAACATAGGCTAGTCGTCCCTGAAACAAATTTTCATTCAGTTATTCTTTCAGCAAAATCTCTGTTTGTGTGTGTGTGTATCAGTGTGTGTGTGTGTGTCTGTGTGTGTGTGTGTGTGTGTGTCCTGAAATAATTTTCATTCAGTTATTCTTTCAACTAAATCTCTGTTTGTTTCAGTATGTGTGTGTGTGTGTGTGTGTCAGTGTGCATGTGTGTGTCTTGAAATAATTTTCATTCAGTTATTCTTTCAACTAAATCTCTGTGTGTGTGTGTGTGTGTGTCAGTGTGTCAGTGTGTATGTGTGTGTGTCCTGATAAAATTTTCATTTAGTATTCTTTCAATGAGATATTTTTCAGAAATCTGTGTATGTGTGTGTGTGCGCAAGTGTGAGAGAGACTGTGTGTTTGTGTATGAAATGTGTTCAAGAAACAATTTTCATTCAGTATATTTTCAAGAAGATACTTTACACAAATGTGTGTCTGTCTGTTTGTATGTGTGTGCGTACATGCGTGCATATGTGTGAAAATTAAAAATAATATAACATTATAAAAGCCCCAAAAATATACATCTGGAATACATAAGCTACTTTTTTTTATCTGTTTTATCTTTCTTTTCTTCAGTGACTGGATTTTTTCTAAAAGATTTTGTTTACTGATTTACGTTATGTTTTTGCAGATCTGAGTTCACATGTGCAAATTTATATGCCCAGTGACACTTGAAAATATTCCTACCTTGATACTGATTTGTCCAGACACTTTTTTGATGTCACCAAGAATGGAAGATATAAGTGATGATTTCCCACACCCAACCTGGCCAACAACAGCTACCAGCTCACCTTCAGAAACTTTCAGGTTAATGCTGCAAATAAAACAGATATATTCACACTAATGCTGTAAGTAAAACAGATATGTTCATACTAATGCTGTAAATAAATTTATTCGAAAACAATATATTTTTTGTTATTTCAGAGTGGTTTTGGTGTTATTTTCTGGGAGGGGTTGTCTTTTAACTTCATTATTTTATTTATTATTATTATTAAATTATTAAATTACATTATTATTATCATTATCATTATAAATAAATTATTATTATTATCATTTCATTATTAATTATCATTTTTTATTATTATCATTATTATTTTTATTATATTTATTTTTATTATTATTATTTTATTTTATTTTATTATTATTATTTTTTTTTATTATTAGAAATTATTATTATTAAAACATTATTTTTAATGTTATTCATTATCATTTTCAGGATATTATCATTCTTTATCATTATCATTTTTTTTATCATTTTCTAATTTCATTATCATTATCATTATTATTATTATTATTACTGGGTTTTTTTTTGTTGTTGTTAGAAGAGATTTTTTTTTTTTTAAATTTAAGTTCATACTTGCTCAAAGTCATTCCTCCTTCTTCATTCCAGGAAAAAGAAGCATTGTTGAAGACAATGGCATCGCCTTTAAAAAAATATAAAACATTTTAATTTAAAATTACAAAAATACAATAATTCAAAACTGAATTTTAACCTACCTAAATTATAAAACACAAACGATATTTATAGAATTAACTAAAGCAAACTAAATAAACACCACTCGGTATTTACTTATTCTGGTATATTAAATAAGTAACGGTATTTATTAAAAAAAAAAAAACAACAAAGGTATTCAACTATTGAAGATAAGCTAACAAAACGTTACAGTCAGTATTACTTTCTCTTACACATTAATTAAATAGTGATATTTGAAAAAACAAAACAAAGATAAATATACATCACAGTAAAATGTTAACTAACTTTGGTTGATATCTCGAGTCACTCGGTCTACTTCTAAATCACCTCTACTGAGAAAACTACCAATTCTCCTTAATGAAATCACAGCCTGAAAATAACAGTAACAACTACAACAACAACAATGATGACTGTAATAATAATGATGATGATGATGATGATAATAATAATAATAATAATAATAATAATAATAATAATAATATGGATAATAATAATAATAATAATAATAATAATAATAATAGTAATAATATTTGTAGTATTAACAGTAAAAATAATGGTAATAATAATAGTAGTAGTAGTAGAAGTAGTAGTTGTAGTTTAGTAGTACTAGTAATAGCAGTAGGAATAATATTAATAATAATAATAATAATAATAATAATAACATATTTAAATACATTGCAACTGCATTACAATAATAAACATATTTTTATTTCACTTAGCAGAAAAAAGACTGTCTGATGGCTTTGTATGGCTTTGGAATTTTAACATCATAAAAAAATCCATCTAAACTATCAGTGGAATTTGTGTGAAGCAATATATCTGAAACATCTTTTGATGTGAGGATTCAAATGTGTATAAACTGTAAACACCAAAAAAAAAATAATTAAAATAATTAAACAGTCACATGAAATGAACAAAGCATAAACCATATATACACACACACACACACACACATAGATATAGATATATACATATATATATATATATATATATATATACACACAAACACTGCTTAATACTAGATGAAGTTTAGGAACTTCATTCTGATGCATGTTAGTGATTGGGAAGGTAAAAAAAAAAAAACACAGGTAAAAATACACTCACCTTGATCATATCTGTGAGTCCCATTGGCAGAATGGACACTGCAAACCTCAGGATGTTGAAGTAGGAGATTGCGACAAAGGCTATGTGTGGGGAGAGGTAGTGGTCGTCAGAGGTATACACATATGTCAAGAATGTTACCAAGGAAACCTGAAAATAAATATATTTATTTACTTCAGATGGGTATGATACACACTAATTAATAATATATTGTAACATAAGATTGATAAAAATTAATGTTTTCCTACACACTCAACCCTGCCTTTAATGCATTACTGTTTGTCAGATTTCGGAAAATCTAGACAAAATCTAGGAAATATATATATATATATATGACACTTTTATAACGGCACCACTACAAAGTTATACCAAAACACTAGATGGGTATGATGTATGATAATCAATAATTATAACATAACACTGATAAAATAAAAGTTTTCTTATTCACTCAACCCTCCATTTAATGGATGGTTAGTTACAAGATTTCAGGAAATTCTGACAAAATATGGGAAATACATAGCATTGTTTTGTTTTGGTTTTTTGTGCATCAAAAATGGCAGCGCTACATTGTTCCAGTAAGCAAAAACTGTGAATTTCTTAGTAAAATCAGTGAATTTTCAATAAATATAGTTCTGTATTTTATTCTCAATCATTAATATTAATATTTATTCTATTTTTAACACCCTTGAGGGATATGTACATTTTTGATTTTCCTAGGCAACTTTTCCCCACTTTTAGAATCCATTAAATTTGCTGTATTCATTCTACACTATAGCACATCATATTTCTGTGTCACCTGATCTTACCACTGAATGAAAGACTATCAGACCTCACTACTAGCACCAAACAACATTTTTGTGACAGTAAATACCACATCTTGTCTCTCGTTATTGAAAAACTGTCACTAGTTACCACTGTCACTTGTCACCGCTGTCACTGCTGTCACTAGTTACCAATGTCACTTGTTACCACTGTCACTAGTTACCAATGTCACTCATTACCACTGTCACTTGTCACCACTGTCACTCATTACCACTTTCACTAGTTACTGCTGTCACTAGTTACCACTGTCACCTGTTACCACTGTAAGAATGACTGACACTAAAGCATATAAAAACTGTCCAAAGACACTGATCAGGAACACTTACAACATATGGAGCGACCGTCCACGAAAAAGTCAGGAAACTGTCCAATAAGGACATTTTCAGTATAATCTTCAGTTCCTTGTTCCGAATGTCGAGGATCTTCTGTTCAAACGAAGGCTCCCATGCGTACAGTTTGAGAATCTGAAAAACGTTGAAAAATAAATGTTTTATAACTTATTTCAAACACATCACATCACTGGGACGAGTCATTCTATGAAATATGAACAACAGGTTCACGAGATTAGTAATTAACAACCAAAGGGGTTGAATAAATAGTAGTGCTTAAAATGAGGATGTAAATAATCACCAGATTATAAGAACAAGAAGATTTATCAGTAAGCCAGTTAATTATTTACATAGTTAACTAGACAACTTTATCAGTAAGCCAGTTAATTATTAACAATTAATTAAAAACAACTTCATCAGTAAGCCAGTTAATTATTAACAAAGAACAACTTTATCAGTAAACCAGTTAATGATTAACAAAGTTAACTAAGAACAACTTCATCAGTAAGACAGTTAATTATTAACATAGTTAACTAAAGACAACTGTATCAGTAAGCCAGTTAATTATTAACATTATTGAAAATGAAATTATTTATTAAACTCAATTTATCCCAACTGTGTTAGCAACTTACTACTATGCTGACCAATCAGTGACAAATACAGTCTTGCAGATGTGCCAAACTAATTCACACTGGTCAATATCACTAACATACTAACCATTGAACCTAATTCATACTGCTCCATGTAACCAACGAACCAACCAACCAAACCAACTAACCAACCAGCTAACCAACCAACCTTTATTCCACTAAGGACTTCGTTGACGAGTTTTATCCTCATGTCCTTCTGCAGCATCAGCTGGTCCTGCAGCTTGCCCAGCAACGCCATGGCAACACCGTTCACGGGCAAGAGGACGAGCAGGAAAGCCAGCCCGGCGAACATGGCTGGGCCCAGGGTGGTGTAGAGCAGGTAGAGAGACAGGGCTATCTGCAGCGGACTTGATAACGTCGTCCACATCCACCCCACCATGTTCTGCACGTGCTGGGTGTCGACCGACATGAGGTTGACGATTTCGCCCACTGTCGATTTCTTTCTCGATTCGTTGTCCATAGTGAGGGCCTGATTTTTAAAAAAAGAGAATAAAAGAATAATAATAATAGAATAAAATTCACAAATCAAATAGTACTAATATTTAAAATGAATATCAAATAGTACTTATATTGAAAATGAATATCAAATAGTACTTATAGAAAATGAATATCAAATAGTACTTACATTTAAAATGAATATCAAATAGTACTTATATTCAAAATGTATATCATATAGTACTTATATTTAACATGAATATCAAATAGTACTTATAATTAAAATGAACATCAAATAGCACTTATATTTAAAATTGAATACAGATCCCCTCAAAAATATATATATTTTCGTTTCTGGTTTGTTTTGACTGAACAATAACTGTGTAATTATATTTTTGTGTAGTCAGACTGTGTAATCTTTAAAATGTTATCTTTAAAATTGTTTCTGGCTTTTGTTTAACTGAATATTAACAGCAGTCATGTATCAGACTGTATCTAATACAGTGTTTGTTCATCAAAGGAGATTTATGTCAAAAGGGTAGACAACTCTTTAAAAAAAATACTCAGTTATTTCCCTTTAAAGTGAACACCACATAACTGAGAATCACAAAAAATATTTGCTTTTCTGAGTGTGTGAAGTCTTTAACAGAATGTTTAGAGCTCAACAACGATTCATCCATTATTAAAATTCTTCAAATTTAAATGGTTTCAAGAGATCCACTTAATCAGGATTTTTTTTATCATATGTATGATTTTTACCATCTTTAATTATATTCTTTGAAACCAGTCTGTTACAGCAGAAACTTTGCATCAATAACTAAAAAATTACTAATTAAGATTCTGCTCTAAGCAATCATTATTCAAGATCTTTCTGTACTGAATGAATAAGAAACTCTACAAATATCTACTGAGGTTTACTGTTCACTCATAAAAATATTTACAAAACATCGACAACTAACTGTCGACATTCATTAATCATCTAAATGCATATAACATTTAATTTAAGAAGTTTAAAATTTTACTCAACCTTTTTGAAAACAGCTGAAATGATGCTAGCCCTGATTCGCAGGCCTAGAGAAGTTGACAGGTGCCAGGTGATTTGAAAGAAAACAGACTGGAGAAAAACAGAGCAAAACAAGATGGCCGCATATAAATACCCTTTCCACTCCTGAACATCCTTGTTTTCTGTGAAGTCAATTAACAAACTAAATAATAAAAAAAAAAAAAAAAATATATGATGATGATGATGATAATGATGGTGATAATGAACAAGATATTAATATGATAATATTAATACCAGTTGTAATTTAGAAGAAAAAAAAACTATTGATGCAGAAAATGTTTCAGTATTACTGGTAACAATGACAACACAGAAAAGCAGAGATGTGTGTATATTCTTTTACATGATAAGTCAATTAAACAACAAACAAAAAAAATAACTTCTGTGAAACCATTTACATTATTACACTTTATTATTAACAAAGGATGGCCTCCAATTATAAAACAATCATTAACAAGACATATATCCTTAAGTAATTAAATAAGAATAAAAAAAAAAATGAAGAAAAATGATAAGCATTTTCAAAAAAAAAAAAAAAAAAAAGCAGTCTTTAAAATGAAAACTATGAAACAGATACCAAAAAGAGAGTGTAGATTGTTTGTTCGTATCACTAAAAACACACAGACAGACAGACAGACAGACATACCCTAGAATTAGTGGATTAATCAGCAGCATAGAATCATTACACAGATTCCAGAACAGAGCATGGACCAGTTCATTTCCATATGTCTTGAACAGAGTCTTGATCAGCGACGGTTTCGGTTCTTCTGGAACTTTCCAGCTGAGTTTCTGCGATTTTCCAAGAAGTGGAGTGGATTCTGAGAACCCATCATCAACATGATGATGTAATGATTTCTGATACTGGAGTCTGGGAAAAAAAATATATATGTATGTGTGTGTGTAGGTGTGTAAATATATATACATGTGTATGTATGGGTAAATATGTACATGTGTGTGTGTGGGAATGTGTGTGGGAATGTGTGTGTGTGTGTTTGTGTGTGTAGAGAGAGAGAATACTATGAAATTACAAAATTATACAGATATATATTATCAAAATTTTTAAAAATAGAAATAATGAATGAAAGATTCAATTCAGTTCATATTGTTTTCTGAACATTTGTCAACATTTTACACAAGATTAAACATCCATTCATCCATGCTTATCTGTTGCTATCATTTATTCACTTATTTGTCCATTTAATGATATGTTCATTAAATTATTTATCCCTCAGTCTATCCCTTCATTCTTCTGTCTTTCACTTCCTTTATGGATTAATTCCTTATTCCTTTCATCCATCTGCCCTTTTTTTTTCCCATTCCTCAATGATTAGTTCTCTTTGTTGCTTACCTTTTGTTAGCCTCTTTCACCTGTTTCATCCAGTTTGCTGTGAACTTTGGTACGACAGTACCCGAAAGTTCTCTTGGATTAAGAGGTGGGACGTCTTTGTCAGTCAGAGGCTTCTTGTATCCCAAGTACAAAACTCTGGTAAAAATAATTATAGAAAATGTACACACTGTTTTGATTCTCTTTCTTTTTTTTTTTTTTTTTTTACGGTGGGGATCATTTCTATTTTTATTTAATTTTTTGGCTATTATTATTCTCTACTATTAATATTATTATTAATTTTTTAATTAAATATTTATTATTATTAATTTTATTATTATCATTATTATTATTATCATTATTTGTTTAATTAAATATTTTTTTTTTATTATTAATTTATTTGTATTTATTTTCTATTTTATTTTATTTTATTTTATTTTATTTTATTTTTTATTTATTTTTTTTTTTTCTTTTTATTTGTTATTTATTTACTTATTTAAACTATTATTTTTTTATTTTTTATTATTATTTGTGGGGTTTGGAAAATAATGGAGTTGTCATAACTGTATCCACAAAACAAAGTCAGTTTTAATTCTGATTGATGTTAAGTATCTGTTTTGTGACTGTGATACTAACAGATACTCCCAGCCTATTTCATTAACTAGTAGTAAGATATATTTTGTGTATATCTTCTGAGATATATACACACACAAAAATATAACACTGTGTATAGATATACACACATACACACACATATATATATCTATTGGAATATGTCCATCACAAAAAAAAAAATTATATATATATATAAAATTGTCATTGCCTTTGATATACAGGGAGCAGTGGTTGGAACTAGAAATAACTCACTGGTTACGAAGACAGTCACTGAACCTGTTACCTATTCACGTTCCATCAGCAAGGCAGAGTCAAATACAAAATGTCCAAAATACCACATGTACTTATCTTCCATCTATAAATCAACAAGACACACTAAACCTTTTCCTGCACTAACTAACCAACATGCTAACAGCAGGCTAGATAAAACAACACTTCTGATAAATCTCTCACCTGTTTGCCCACTGGAAGGAAATTCTTGACAAAAATGAAGCTGTTGTCTCAGGACACAAAGACTGAAAAAAAGAAACAAATTTTTTTTACTAATTTTTAAAATAAAGGCCAACAACTGTCGCTGATCCAGCAATCACTGATCCAGTTCCATCAGTAATCCAGCACAAACTGTATTTATGATTTCCTGAGTTACTGCACAAGCTAATCTTCAATGGTATTTTTTTTCTACATAACAACTTACTGTTGGAGGCACTTGCAAACACAAGCAAGCCATTCCATTTATTTATTGTCATACTCTGCGAACTTTTGACCCTAACCATAATTTCAATGAATAAAACAAACACTGGTCATCGTCCATAATAGATAAGATCACACTCGCAAAAAAAAAATTAAAATTAAAAACTTAAAAATTGTTTGTAGTAATTAGTAGGATGAGGTAAGATGAATTAAGTATATTCGAACCTAACTATTCTGGTGATCCAGCAAAAATCACCAATCCATCACTCTGAAATACCAGTGATGCCAGATTAGTGATGGTCAGCCTGTATCAGGATTTAAGACAGATCGAATACTAGTTAAAATAGTAGCAACAAGTAATGGCTGATACCTTTCAGAATGTTATTCAAGCTTAAAAAAAAACAAAAAAAACAAGTTAATACCTCTCTGTTGTGTGGCTTCTCTGCAAAACAATGCAGAATTAACTCCAACAAAACAAAACTGTAGTAAATAATGAACAGACTGAATCCTAGTAAATCGTCACTGTAAACCTGAAAAAAAAAATATATATAAAAATAAAACAATGAATAAAAAATAAAAACAAATAAGAATGGTGTGGGCCATCATCCTTTAAAATAATATGTTATCATGCTGCCTCAGTGAATATTTTTTAAATGAGGTTGACTGCCTATTTTGTAACTTTGTTCATTTCTTATTAAAAACAATGTTAATAAAAATATTAATAAAGACAAAAATTGACTTTATTAAAGCATTTATGTGTGAAGAATTTTAAAGTGGCAATGGCTCTGATTTTGCTTCTTGCATGTATCTGTGTGTGTCTGTGTCTGTCTGTCTGTCTGTGTGTGTCTGTGTCTGTATCTGTGTATATTTCTGTGTCAAGGCATAAGCACAATTACATGTGTATAAAATTAAATCTAAATCTTCATGCTTTACATATAAAAAGAAACAATATAGAAATAAATGTCACATTACCTCCAGTATTATTTTCGAGTAGAATGGAATGATGCCAGATAATGAGAGGAGAAACCAGAAGAGAAACAACACACCTGATGTTATTAAACCTTTCTTTCTCTCCAGATACAACAACAGCAAACACAACATCTGAAATAAATAGTATTTATTTTCTGCATTAACATTTTATTTTTTTTTTTATGTTTTATTTTTTAATAAAGAATTTCTGACATTCCTAATTTAAATAAAACATTCTTAAATTTACATTTTAAAAAGATTATTCTTAAAATACCTTTTATAAAAATACATACAGAGAGAGAGAGAGAGAGAGAGAGAGAGAGAGAGAGAGAGAGAGAGAGAGAGAGAGAGAGAGAGAGAGAGAGAGATAAATATATATTTTGTTGTTTTTTTGGTTTTGTTTTTGGTTTTGTTGGGGTTTTTTCAGTTTCTGTGTGTTTTCAAAAAGAAATTCTGAAATTCATTTACTCTTCATAGCAAAAAAAATGTAAAATTAAAAATATGAATATAATTATTACAAATGCACATATACTAACTCTGTTATATTATTTATACTTATGAAAGGATGAGTAACACAAAACTTACGAATGTAACACATTTCACAATGGGTGCAACAACAAAAGATTTGAGGCCAATGGAGGAACTGGTAACAGTCTCTTTGGAAATAACCAGAATCAGTTCCAGAAGTGACATCAAAAACAGCACAATAACAACGAACTGAAAAACAAAGAAGTCACATTCAGTTCAGTGTAATGGTGACTGGACACATGTTGCAGATGTAGTATTGTTTTGCTTTTTTTGTCCATTTTGTTATTTTTCTATTCAGTATTTTATTAACATGAAACTGAAATTGGATTAAAATGAAATTGTCTACAGAAAACTGTGTGAGAGACAAGAACTGGAATTACTCTCCTTGCCCAAAACATCCGAACACACCCATTTTCATATATCTTTACCATTCAAAAAATGAGCTCCAAAGTACCAGTCAAGTTCAACAAAAGTGGTGATTTTCCCCCTGTATCCATGGCAACGACATGTCATTCTACCCCACATTTGAAAATATTCACCACCACCCACCAGTAACACAGATTATCATACCACTTTTCCTATGTACGGACAGACAGACACAAGGGGGACTGGACGGACGTTGTAGAGGTAGTAAGTATACAGAGGAAGTGTGATCCACAGCCACGTGCACGGCAACCACACGAGTACGGTGTCCTGGAAACACTGCGTGAACTGCGGCCACTCGTGATTCCACAGTTTATCAACATCCTGAAACAAGCAGACATTTTTGTTTTGTTTTAATTATCTTTCTCTCTCTGTTAGCATGCGTGTATATGAGTGTGTATGCACATGTATGTTTGCATCAGAAAATGCATGCATGTGTGTGTATATATCAAGATGAAAGTGTGTACATTATTTTTTATTAGATATTTTCTGTTTTGTAGCATGTTGTTCAATTGTCAATATGTATGTTGTGTGTGTATCAGTATCTTTTTATTTAAATCCATTTAATTTTATCAATGTCAGTAAAAGACAGAAAAACAGATTTAATGAAAATGTTTTTGGTTTTCTTGCCTTAATTATGTTTTTTTTTTCTTATCTTTATTATTATTATTTTTTTTTTTTTTTTTACGTTTAACAAATAAAATAAATAATGGAAGATGAAATATTAAGTTTACTTAATATTAAATCTTAAAAAAAAACTATTAGTTTACTTAAACTTTTATTGAAATAATTGCAATAATCCTCTTTTTAAAATAAAAGTATTTTTCATATAAATAAGATCCTTAGTTTACAATTCATTTTTATATTTCCACTGGCATTATTATTATAAAAATATTACTTTTATTATTATTATTATTATTATTATTATTATTATTAAGAAATTAAATTATTCTAAATTTTAAAAAAGAAACATTAAAATTTACTTCACAAAAAATTAGGAATTCAGATACACAGAAGCATTTTGTTTGTTTTGTCTTATTTATGAACATCGGACACTAAACTAAAAGAAGAATATAATATATGGATAGAGGCGACATAGAAATAGCCTGCAGGGTATAGTATAGTATACTCAGTAACTGCATAACTTTTGCACATGCGCCAAAACTTGCATTGATAGCATGGTACCAATTAAATTATAAATTATATTTCGTAAATATATCAAGAGATAAAGTGCCTTAACACATTCATACCCAAACATGTGTTCCATTGCAAAAGTCTTCCATAATGACATAGCCGAACAGTCTCTGGGCAGATGTCAACAAAAGACCGGCAATCGTTATCGTGCTCGTTTTTTTCAGATCGTAAATAACCGGAATAGTTCGATAGTTTCCGTCTCTGCTCGTTGCGTACAAATTTTCTGGTGAAAAAACAAATTCATTTAATTTGTAGACAGTGGGATTGGAGAAATTATTTAATCAAATTAATTTATCTGTATATCTGTTTATTATTATGAATTATTGTTTAATTGCAAGTCAAACAGGAATTCAAGTTACTTTAAACCTTGAATGGTGACACTGACAAGCGTGTACTCACATAATGTTTTCAATTTTCATTCGTCTGTGAACTGTACTTTAAAAGTTTTAGCCCATTTATTTAATTACTGAGTACTTAAAATTAAAAAGTATTACTTAACGTTGTTGTTACTACTACTGTTACTGCCGTTCTTGTGATACTAGCAGTAATAATAGCAGAAGCAGCAACAGCAGCAGCAGTAGTAAAAGTAGTAAATATAACGTACCCTCGTATAATTAATTAGGTCACACGATGGTTGAGCGCACTGTGAAGATAAAGGGGATTGATTAGACTACTAACATAAAATATATCTTATAATATATTAGAGTTCCCAATGAAAGCTTACAATTACAAAAATAGCTAAACCATAAATTCGCAATAACATTTCTTTTCTTTTTTTAAGGCATA
Source organism: Chrysomallon squamiferum (assembly GCA_012295275.1). Taxonomy (NCBI): domain Eukaryota; kingdom Metazoa; phylum Mollusca; class Gastropoda; order Neomphalida; family Peltospiridae; genus Chrysomallon; species Chrysomallon squamiferum. The sequence goes on from CM022665.1 coordinate 45,846,129, forward strand.
TATAGACCATCTAATTCATTACTAATACTACTGTTCTTATCATTACTGTAATTAGCAGTAATAGCTTTATTATTTTTGTTGTTGTTGCTGCTGCTACTACTACAACTGCTACTAGTATAATTATCATCATCATCATCATTATTATTGTCAAAAGCAGCTGCATAATTAATATCATCACATCACCATTATTTATTAGAAAGGAATATAATAATCTGAAATAAGAATATTTATAGCAGGCATGGGCAACCTTTTTCGAGAAGCTGGCCGCATGAGACAAATTTGGCTCATCATCACGCGGGCTGTAATTAGAATTTGAATAAACGTTATCTATCTTGTGCAGTCAGGCGTTCCGTTCAGAAAGCTGCCCATGTCTGATTTAAAACTTTACCTTTTCTGTCAAGTGTGGCGTATGAGCGGCGTAGGAAGGCTATCATTATATATATAGGTCGCTGAGTACAAGATTGCACAATGTGCAGTAACCGAATGTGAGCATAAATATACATATAAGTATTCTAGGGTCGAGATAAACAGCATATCTCTTATTTAAAAACCTTTGGTTCCCTCCAATATATTCGCTCGGTTACTGGACATTGTGCAACTTTGTACTCAGCGAGCTGGGTCTCACGCTAATCACAAACACGCAGGCAGGGAGGGATGCAAGGTTTTTAAATAAGAGATATGCTGTTTATCTCGACCCCCGAATATTTCCAAAACAGAAAGTACCGACCGCGAAGATGTGAATAACTTAGCGTTTATATCTATTTTAGTGATTATAGAAACACCTCTACTGAGATAGTTCAAAAGATTTTAATGTCGATACCAGCTGTCACTTTAAATGTTATTACGTCATCGTAAGCATTCTTTACCCGGGATACAACCCAGTCGTGTTAGCAAAACTGGATCCAGAAATTATTTATGGACATTAAATGAAACTGTATGTGTCCCTTTATTCCAAATTTCGTCCCCTCACTGCTATTGTTCCGGAAACTGTTATGTGTAATTAATATTATTCATTATATTTATTGCGATAATCTGAATTTTTGAAACTAGAAATCAGCAAGCATTTATAAAAGTAAGCTTTACAACTTTACAGAAGGCGGACAGAAAACCCCCACACACTACTACTACTACTACTACTACTAATAATAATAATAATAATAACAATAACAACAATAACGATGATGACGATACTTTAAATAAATATATATATAACGTGGATTATAAGTCACATATGGATTGTTTATGAAAACATTTTATGATTTTGTATTTTTTTCTTCTTCTTCTGCTTTAGCTGCTGCTGCTATTTTTATTACTAATACAGCTGCTAGTGTTGCTTCTGCTAATTTTCCTTGCTTTGTTTGTTTTCCCTATAATATTAAGAAGAGAGAGAAGTTTCGTTTGCAGAGAACTAGATGTACAAAAGGCGGAATTACAATAACGCAGAATAATAATGTCGATTGCCAGTGGCAAGTGACAAGCTGTTATAAATAGATATATGACTTGCAGCAGTTGAGAAATGGAAACACATTAATGTTGAAACGATTGTGGTAAATATTATTAATATATCAGCACTTCGTAACAGGTTCCACTGATATCCATTAAGGTATTTAAATATTAAAACATTTCATAAACAAACTGATCGTAGTTGTAAAGAAGGTATATTAATTACACTTATTTCGTATTCAGTTCGCGTACTCAGCCTTCGCTGCTTCATTAAGTATTACACTTTTACGAAAAGTCAAACATTATTAATTTATTTATAAAGTTTCATATTAAATCTTATTTTTTTCAGCTTTTCTCAGTAAATAAAAAAATGAAAGCCTGGTCATAAAACTGTTTTTATAGTTGAAACATTAAATAGATTCATGTCATTATGACGTTTTATTTTCACTTTCAGATATCATTCACGATGAGCATATTGACAGTTGAGGAGTGTGATCTGCTTGGTGACTCCAAGTACAGATCATACATCACACAAGTAGAAAAAGCACTTAAAAGTTTTGAGTATACTAGTGAATGGGCTGATTTGATATCTGCTCTTGGCAAACTAAACAAGGTATAGTAAGTCAGATAAAATTGATATTTTCAATGCAGCTTATGTTAAATGTCTTTTAACACTCACACACACACACACACACACACACACACACACACACACACACACACATACATTTGAAGCTGTTATTTATTAAAAAAATAATAATAAATAAATAAAAGACAAATTAAAAAATAGATTGATACACACACTTTAATGTATGATTGCATAAATCCCTGCAATGGCATTCTGAAACATATATCCCTTCCTGATGATAGCTTCTGAGTATTTGCTCACTTGGTAAGATATTAAATTCTGAAACAAATTTGATTTTGAGTCATGACAGTGCAGTTTGAGTAAGGATGTGAAGTTTGACTTAGTGTTTATTAGGATAAAATTACAAAAGGATAAACAGCACTGTCATTGACGTAAATATATAAAATGTTTCATATCATATGTACAGATGTTTCTAATTACAATGTAACTGACTTATTTTTTTACCAAAACTGTTATAAGAAATTTATTTATTTTTACTTCTTTTTTTTTGTTTTATTTCCAATTAATAAATAACAGATAAAACTTGAAATTCCTAAGCTTTCCTAACAAATCTGTCTTAATCAAACCACATATTGTGACTTAACAGATAATCAGTCCTTTTATGACTTTTAAATTACTTTTTAAAATTACTCTTACTAATTAATGGAAAAAATCCTGACCTGGATCTTTATATTAACTATAACACCAGTTACCAGTTTAGTTTCTTTATTGTTTTAAAATCTTCATTTAATTAATCATTCAAACACTTTGCGCTGCAGGTTTTGCTATCCCATCTCAAGTACCAAGTCGTACCGAAGAAGGTGACCATAGGCAAACGCCTCGCCCAGTGTCTCCACCCTGCCCTGCCCAGCGGGGTGCACCTGAAGGCTCTCGAGACTTACGACATCATCTTCAAATGCATCGGGACGCAGCGTCTTGCTCAGGACCTCTTCATCTACAGCGCTGGCATGTTTCCACTGCTGAGCCATGCGGCTATGAGTGTGAAGCCGGTGCTGTTGACGATTATACGAGAATCACTTTGTGGCCCTGGGAAAGCACATCAAACCCGGACTCGACGGTCTCCTGCTTGGACTGTTGCCCGGTCTGGAGGAAGGGGGCGAATTCTTTGACAGGTGTGTGTGTGTGTATGTGTAGGTAGACTGATAGGAGAGGCAGAGGGAGAGGGAGAGGGAGGGGGAGAGAGGGGAGAGAGAGAGAGAGAGAGAGAGAGAGAGAGAGAGAGAGAGAGAGAGAGAGAGAGAGAGAGAGAGAGAGAGAGAGAGAGAGGAAGAGAGAGAGAGAGAGAGAGAGAGAGAGATGTATATATATGAATAGATAGATAGTAAGACAGATATAGATAAATATGGCTATAATAATATATCTGCCAGAATCAGAGATAGACAGTCAGAGAGAGAGAGAGAGAGGGGTGTGTGGCAGGGATGCAGAGAAAGAAAGAAACATAAAGAGATAGACAAGGAGAGAAAAAGAGAGAGAGAGATGTATATATATGTGAACAGATAGATTTCTGTTAATTAATACATTAAATACTGTTTATTATTTAATTTTACACACACAGAGTTAATACATTACTGGAAGATATCTGTTAACTAACACATTAAATACTGTTTATTATTTAATTTTACAGAGTTAACACATTACTGAAAGATATCTGTTAACTAACACATCAAAAACTGTTTATTATTTAATTTTACAGAGTTAACACATTACTGGAGGACTTCTGTGACGGAGCTGAACCGGAGTTCTTCTACACGTGTTTGTGGGAGTGTGTTCTTTCTTGCCCCAGTGTTCGTCTGCCTGCTTTTACCTTTCTTATTTCACACTTCAACAAGAAGCAGACAATGGAGGACCAGCTTCACATGATGGGCCTTGATCTCGATACCCTGGTTTGTTTTGTATTCGTCATTTAGCATTTTAGTTGTTGTCAAATAATTGTTAAATGATATTTTCGATTCAAAAAAGAGTAATGTAGATTTTTTTTGTATTCTTCCTTAGTTACAGGCTGAATAGTTAATAGAATGTAATTAAAAGTTTGTTTATTTTTGTATTATTTTTTGTTTTTACAATTTTTGTAAAATAATGTTTTTAAATTTTTCTTAATTTTTTTTATTTATTTATTTATTTTTTTGAGTAATATTCTTTCTTCTTTGTTTGTTCTCTGTATCTTTACAATCTGTAACCGAATTAAATGGATTCTAAGACATTTTATTTAGCCTACCATCCCTTTTTTTAAAGTTCCGTTATTTTTGTGCTTCGTGCAGGTGAAGTCGCTGTGCAGCAGCATACAAGACAGCACTGTGCTGGTTCAGCGAAGCGTTCTGGACTTCCTCCTTCTCGCTTTCCCAATGCACAACAGTCAGCTGACCAAAGAGGACATCGGCCGAATCGTCAGTGCCGCTGTGACGGTGGTGCTGCGACGCGACATGTCACTCAACCGACGTCTCTACAACTGGCTTCTCGGGACCACGTTCACATCGGCACACTTGCACTCCATCATGCCCGACTCCTCTCACCTGCATCGCAGCGACAACGCTTCCGTGAGCAGTGATGTCGACGTGTCATATTTCGAGCAGTTCTCCAAAGACCTGCTGATACAGGCGCTGAAAAACAGGCTCTCCGACTTCAACGCGTTCGATTTCCAGTCGGGGAAAAGGACTTCGATGATCAGACCGTTCAGAATCTTGATCAGCCTGCTGGACAAGCCGGAGATAGGTCCAGCCATCATAGAACACGTGATTCTCTCCGTTTTCCAGTGTCTCTACAGAGAATGCAAAAACACGCCTTCAACACCAGGCGTGGCCAAACCAGATTCGAAACTGAAGTCAAAGGAAACTGCTTTCGATGAAAACTGCGAGCTGCTGAAGACGGCCAATCTGCTGTTCAATTCCCTGGAGCCGTACTTCGTGTGGGATTTTCTTGGCCGAATGTTTCAGGAAGCGTGTCAGCATTTAGAAGTGACGAGGAGAAAACTTCTTCTTCTTCTTCGTCTTCTTATCAAGATGTGGTTGTTGTCACATCTTCACACTGTCCACCAATCAAAGAACTGTGTTCTCTCAGCCATTTTCTTCTAGACATCGTGTCGTTGGTAAATCCACCTTTTTTTTTTCATCTTTTTACAAAACGGCAAAATGTTTTAGCACTTAGAAACCTGATGCATTAATGTGTAATGACATAAATGTAATAAGAAACTGTTTTGGTTACCAAACATTCCTTTTAATTTTCACAGTGACATAAGGTGGGCCAAACAAATGAAGTTTCAGTTAGTGTAATTTAAAAATATGAAATCCTTGCATTTTCAAAAATAGATGTAATTGTGTTTTGTCATATATATTGTTAATATACTTGTTAATATACCTGAATAAAAGGATATTGAAATTTTCAGTATAAATTGTTTATAAATAAATTAAAATATACAGTTCCCATAAATGTTGCCAAATGTCACTTGACTCAAAATTGTCTGGATGTTTTGGTGAACATTAAGATGAAGGTAACTGAACTGGTATCTTCTTCACTTTTCATAAATATTTGACACCTAAAATTTTATTTGGCCAGTTTTATTGAAATATTAAATCTTCACTTTATTCTTGAATTATTTGTTTGTTTATTTACATCATTGTTTTTAAAGAACACCAAAAATTATGTTTGCTATGTGTTATTTAAAAACTAAAATTTACTTTTTTCTTGAATTTCATTTTTTTATTTTCATTTTTTTTTAATTTAAAATTTATATATATTTGGTTTTTTTTGTTTTTTTTATTAAAATTATTTAAATTATTAGATTTTTTAAAAAACTTTTATTCTGATTGTTTTTATCAGGAGACGTACATAGAAACACAGACGGACTACCTGCCAGACATGTTGCGTCAGATTCTCCAGTCACTTCTCAACCACTACGACTACATCTCGGAGAAAGACATCACCGACATGCTGAAGCTGTGCGCCACCATCCTGTCCAAAGTCCAGCCATCCATGACAGCCGTCAGTGTGTCTGACCTGACACAGGACAGTGACGACATGTCGTCAGTGAGTGACAAAACTCAGACGGAGCCACAGAAAGACGGCAGTGAGCAGACGGTGTCAAGAAGCAGCGACATGAAATGGGTGGTCGTCACATCACCCGAATCTGGGAAACAGAAGAACAGTCAAGAAGGCAGTGAGAAGAGCACCAAGTCAGATCGGGATACTAACAAATCGGACATATTTTCCGTGCAGACAAAGAGTGCCGAGATATACCAAGACAAAGACGACAAAAAGAAACAATCCGAACAACGCAGTAACACAGACACGAGTTCCGAAACACAGAGCATCGGTTCTGAGGTGAAATCAGAGAACAGCCGACACAAATCGACTCTTTCTTCATCCAACTCGTACACACCCACACTGATGCAGTCATGCGTGGAAATCTTCAAAGAGTTCGTTCACTTGTTCATCAGCGACAGAATCCTTCACTGCAGAACAGCATCGGCCAAGTGCGTGGAGTCGCTGACCGTATCTCGCGAGTGTTTCGCTTCGTCGGACCAGGACTCTGTGCTCGACGGGACTTCCACGTGCAGTTCTGGGAGTCACATCAACCTGGCTTCCGTGGTGAATTCCTCCAAACGAATGAGCACCGACCATCTTAGTGAAGACGGCTTCGAGGCGTTCAACCACTGCTGTAGACTGATGGTCGACTTTTCGAGCTTCCCTCTTTCTGTCCCAGTTCCCAGGAAGTGCTTGACATGTCGTTTTACGCTGGTGAGATTTTCAAACCTTTTGTTTTCGTGCTGATTTCTGTGTCTGTACAATAAAAAAAAATAATAATAATAAGTTAATACAGTTAATTATTGTAACATTAATATTTATTGTAGCTAGAATATCAGTCTGTCTTTTCTTAGAATTGTCAATAAATAAAGAAAGAAATCTATCTATTTGTCTGACTGTCTGTCTCTATACATATGTATGTATGTATGTATATGTGTGTGTGAGAGAGAGTGTGTGTAGATATGTAGTTTATATATGTGTAGATATATATATGTAGATATGTGGATCTATATAGATATATATACAGATAGATTGATGTATATCATTGTGTGTTTGAGGGAGTGTGTAATATATATATATATATAGAGAGAGAGAGATGAGAGTTATAGATATTTATATGTATGTATACAGATGGATAGATATAGATGTGTGTGTGTCTGTGTATATAAATACTGAGAATTTCTTAAAAGTTATTGCAGTTTCAATCGATTTATAAGATGATTTTAATCCAAATTTTCAGATGAAAAAGAAATTTTGCCCAACTGGCTGCAGGATCTTTTAACCTGTTGCTGCTTTGTGGACTGCTTCCCAATCCAGAGTGCAGCCATGGCAACCATCCTTGACCTGATTCTATTGACCCAGTCTGTACAGGCTGAGGCAAAGGTCAGGGATCGAACTTCCAACCATGGGACTGTGTCAGTGGTGATCATACCTGCCTTACTTCCAAAACATCTCCAGTACATCAACACAAGCACTTTACTGTATCAGGTAAACAGTATAATTAAACACCTTTTTAAAATGTATAATTCTTTTATCCATATTTTTATCCCCATGTTATCTATTTTGTAATAATTTTGTTTGTATGGTAAGTCAGTATTTTATATTCTGATTATTGTTATCTTTGGTGAAAACCAGTGTTGTAGTACTAAAATTGTGTTGGAAAAAAGTTTATATTGTTTCTTTCAATAGGAGACTATTTGAGCACATAATTGCATTTCAAATTTGAATAAAATATACAAATTACATATATATATATATATATATATTGTTATATATATATATATATATATATTTTGTGAAAGATGAACAAAATGACACATGTGGTTGAATAATTCTATGTACAAATATCTAAATATTGTCTTTAAAATTTTGCTTTAAAAATACTGAGAACTTTTTTTCCCAGCCCAGTATTTACCTGCATTAAACTGTGATTTGGTATTAAAGTCAATTATAATATATTTGTTTCTAAAGCCAATTTCCTCTGAAGTTTTTATCAGAACTACCAGATGTTTACATCTATAAATATTGTTTGACGGCAAGTCTTCACACCTTTGTCTGTGTGTGCATGTGTGTGTGTGTGTGTGTGTATATATATATATATATATAATACAGATATAGATACAGATATGATATTTGTATATAAATAGGAATTTACACAGATATATTTGTATATTTTGCAGGCAATGGCTCAGGAACTTTGTACACAGATATATTTGTATAAAAATCTTATTTCACAGTCAATGTTTTGTAGGCAATGGCTCAGGAACTCTGTACACAGATATATTTTTATGTTTTGCAGGCAATGGCTCAGGAACTCTGTACACAGATATATTTGTATATTTTGCATGCAATGGCTCAGGAACTCTGTACACAGATATATTTGTATATTTTGCAGGCAATGGCTCAGGAACTCTGTACACAGATATATTTGTATATTTTGCAGGCAATGGCTCAGGAACTCTGTACACAGATATATTTGTATGTTTTGCAGGCAATGGCTCAGGAACTCTGTACACAGATATATTTGTATAAAAATCTTATTTCACAGTCAATGTTTTGCAGGCAATGGCTCAGGAACTCTGTACACAGATATATTTGTATAAAAATCTACTTTTGCAGGCAATGGCTCAGGAACTCTACACAGATATATTTGTATATTTTGCAGGCAATGGCTCAGGAACTCTGTACACAGATATATTTGTATATTTTGCAGGCAATGGCTCAGGAACTCTGTACACAGATATATTTGTATATTTTGCAGGCAATGGCTCAGGAACTCTGTACACAGATATATTTGTATATTTTGCAGGCAATGGCTCAAGAACTCTGTACACAGATATATTTGTATATTTTGCAGGCAATGGCTCAAGAACTCTGTACACAGATATATTTGTATATTTTGCAGGCAATGGCTCAAGAACTCTGGCGATACCTGGGCCCTGAGTTTTGTCAGCATCACTACAGAACTGTGGAACTGTTAAATATTCTACACCAGGCAACACCAAACAGCTGGGTGTGTGAGGATGTCATCAGCGCTGCCCTGGTTAGCGATGTTCAGGTGTGGTTTCCCCATATGTCAAAACAATGACTAACTTCATACGATAAAAACCTTTTAAAACCCTAATTTACAGATCTGCTTTGCAGAGTATTTTGAAACAATTAGTTGATCCAAAGTAGTTTAATAAAATCGTTCTGGTGAATATTTTAAAGTCATTCTGTTTAGTTCAAAATATTTCAAAAAATCTGATTTGGTCCAAAATTTTATTATTGTTTTTAAAAAACATTTGCAAAGACTGGTTGTTTTAATATTTTTTGAAATGACTGCCCTTAATTCTTAAATTTATAGGATAATTTAAAAAAAAGTTAATTCATGTTATACAGCAGTAGCTGCAGAAGTAGTTGAAGTAGTAATAGTGGTGGTGGTGGTGGAGATGGTGGTAGTTGTGTGCTTGTGGGGGTTGTGTTTAGCTCAAATAAGAAAGTATTCTTTGGATCAGTTTCTAAATATTTCTGTAGACAAAACAGATTGACATTTTTTAGATCAGTTTATAAATATTTCTGTAGACAAAACGGATCGAAGCATTCAAGAAGTTCACAGTTTTGTGGCACCTGACTCGCGACATGAAGACAGACCACAACCCAGGACAGGCTGCCCGGACCTTTGACAGGTTTGTTTAAATTAGTCTGACATTTACAGGACATACTTCTCCTCAAAACATCCATTAACATTTTAAACTGGTCACAGATAGTTCATCCAGATGATAAATATAGCATATGTGGGTATTATAAAATATTTAACTTATTTTGACAGGTTTGTTTAAATCAGTCTGACATTACTAGAAAACATTAAATTTACAGGACACACCTCTCCTCAAAACAGCCATTAACATTTTAAACTGGTCACAGATAATTCATCCAGATGATAAATACAGTATCTGTGGATATTTAAAAATATTTAATTTGTAGGCAACGCTGTCTTTAAGACATCCATTAACTTTTTGAACTGGTCACAGTTAATTCATCCAGATGGTAAACATTGTATCTGTGGGTATCAGAAAATATTTAATTTTCAGGAGATATCTCCTAAAGACATTCATTAACATTTTAAACTGGTCACAGTTGAACAATTAACATCTTAAATATAGAATCTTTTCTCTTTTCCTTTAACTATAAAATATATTTTTTGTCTATAAAATATATGTATTTTATTTTGTGTGCATTGAAATATATTTTGTATTGGGATGAAAGACAAACATTTTTATACAGATTTAAAAATGATAATTATATACAGTATACAGATTTGTGTGTGTGTGTGTGTGAGAGAGAGAGAGAAAGAAAGATTCAAAACAGAAAAAAGTATTTTCACATAAAACAGTGGCTTCTGTACATTTTCTTTTTCAGATCAATGTTCGTTGTACTCGATAGCTTGAAAGAGGAAATGTCTGCCACTAAAACTGTTGCTGCATCATGGTTAACACATGTGGTTCAGCGCAATGACATCAGTCGAGTGCTGCAGCCGTTGCTGCTGATGTTGCTACACCCAGACACGGCCAGGTATTCTGAAATACAGAATAGTCAAAATTGCAGAATGATTTAACTGAGTTTGATAGTACTGTTTGAATGAAACTGATATTTGATCAAAAGTGTCCATGTGTGTGTCTGTCTAGATAGATAGATAGATTGATAGACAGACAGACAGACAAACAGACAGATATATAATCTTAACATCTTAATGGGTTTGGAATAAAAGAAGTTACTGGTGTGTAAAAATTAATTCACTCTATATTTGTCACTAATTTTGATAACATTTAATTTACATTTGGATCTTAACCAGATGTCTTTTTTCCTGTACTATATTCTTAGTGTTACTTAATCACTAGAAAGTGAAAATGTTTTTAAAGTTTTCTATTTTAATGTGAGATTCCAAGGATCTCAGTTTTATTCAGTACAAAATGAAGTTACTTTTGAAAGAGGAAATTGTAATAGTTTAATATGTTGTCTATATTATTTTAAAAATTTTTAGTATTATATTTAAATCTAGTCTAAATTGTCTTCAAATCTTGTCCATATTATTTTAAAATCTGGTCTACACCATTTCAAAATCTTGTCTAAACTGTTTTAAAATCTTGTCTACACCATTTCAAAATCTTGTCCACATTATTTTAAAATCTTATCTGTACCATTTCAAAATCTTGTCTAAACTGTTTTAAAATCTTGTCTATACCATTTCAAAATCTTGTCTATATTTCAAAATCTTGTCTATACCATTTTAAAATCTTGTCTGTATTTATTTGTTTCCAGGATATCAATGCAGCACATCAGTGTGGAGGAACCCAAGAATGTGAAGCTGTCGGAAACAGAAGAAGAAGAACCAGAAGCGAAGATCTATGCAATCAGCAGCGACGGTGGCAACGTCATCTACCACGTCAGCCCTATAGGCAGAAAGATTCCACAGACAGTTGCTGACGAGCTCAAGTCTGTTGCCATGACAGTGATGAACAGCAAGGGATCGGCCATGACAGCACCGACTCATTCGAAAGACGACAGTGAACTTCACTTTGAAAAAGTCAACCCTGAAGACGTCATGTTGAGGATAAATCCTTTCGGTTCGCAAAGTTCTCTCGACAAACTCATCTTCGACGGCTACGAATTTCCTAGAGTGTCCAGCATGCCGGACCTGAGATCAGCCAAACGTCTTGATGCCAAAACTTGCAAGAAGGAAGGAATTTTCTTTGATAACATAGGAGAGACAGACACAGAAGAAGCTTTTGAAGAAGAACCAAGCAGTGAGGACATCGTTCGGCAGATTCTGGAGGACATCCTGGAGCAGGTGGTGTGTCAGAATTCAGAGAAGAAGACTCTGAGCCTGACGTCCAGAGAGAGCAGTGTCCTGGGAGAGCATGACTTGCTCAGCAACATCGACAGACAAGGTCTGGATATAGACTCTCAGTCTGGAAGCGAGCCTGACGTGAGCATCAGCAACAACACCCAGAACCAAGACAGGCCGAACAGCACGGGCGACATTCACGCCCTTCACATGCACATCTTGCTGTACACGCAGAAGTATGACTACAAGCGCACTCTCTACGCTCTGTCCACGCTGAAAGCGATGTTGTTGATGTGCCCACGTCTGGTGGTCACCTCGCTGTCCACTACCAGCATCAGCTCGGTCAGGCCTCCTCACATGGCGAAGATCCAGAACCTCCTGGCCAGACACAGAAAGTCGGTGTTCGGCAAAAACTTCTTCGGCGAGGTCTCAGCGGAAGTCTTTGCCGGTTACAGGAGCAACATGATCATCGACGTCCTCATCTCCGTGTGCCTGCACTACCTGCGGAGTTACTACCCAAACCTCATGATGAGCAAACTGAACGAGGAGGAGCTGCTGGGCAACAAGGAGGTTCACGTCATGTCAGCTGAGATCCTCATTCTCATCCTCTCGGAGCTCATCGGCATCATGAAGGACAGCGGCAGGAACTTCTGCTCGTACATCAGTGACCTCCTGGTGAGGTGCAAGCTGCAGAAGACACTGCTGCACTGCGTCCTGGCCAGCATCTACAACACGCGGCGCAAGAACGGCGTCAGCAGCAAAACAAAGCTGAGCGAAGCAATCATCTCGTTCAACGAGGACGGCCTTGACCCCCAGGTCGTCAACACCTTCCAGATCCGTCTGCTCAACCTGCTGCTGGTGATCATTATGATGGAGAGACAGATTCAGATCATTCAGGGAGACAAGGAGGCTGCTGGCTCCTTCATCTGAGACAGATAGAAATAAAGTTAGTTTTCAGGTTTTTAGCAGTAATATTTCAACAAATAGTATCCAGACACTGAGGATAAAATATTTCTGTTAAGTTTTAATTTATATTTTGAATTAATTATTTTCTGGTGCATGTTCCATAACTCTGAGGATAAAGTATTTCTGTAAGTTTTAATTTATATTTTGTAAACTAATTATTTTGTTAATCATGTTAGTCTGGTGAAATTTTCTTTTCATACATTTGATATATTATTACATAACAAAAACACAAATAAATAAAATAAATAAATAAATAAATGAAAGGAACTCTGCAGACAGATGCAACAAAAGTCTGGAAAAGTTTTCTTTGCTATTAATCCCTCAGTAATTTTTTTTTTTTTTTTTTTTTTTTTTTTTCTGAGTCCATGACTTTATATATTTATCAGTGGGCTTAGATTGAAATTTCAAAATGATTTAATTATTTAATTACTAATTATAATTTTGCATATGGAATTTAAATTTAATTTATTTTTATTAATTTTTTTTTTTTTTGTATGACTTTATACATTTAGCAGTGGACTTGGATAGAAATTAACCATTTTTTAATTATTTAATTAATTATAATTTTCATATGGAATTTAATTTTTTTTTTTTTTCCCAGTCATCACTTGGAAACATTAAGTACACGCAGAACTTGTCCATCGTGGAACAGGGAATGTTCATCACCGGCATCCTCAGTGCCCTGAAACAGCAGCACATGTGTCACATGCACTGTCACTGGGTGGCCATGGTAACCTCAGCCCTGCCCTACATGGACAAGGCCCTGCCCCGAGTGAGTCTGTGCGTGGTTGTCCCAGCTCTGTCGTAACCTGGACCTGCTGTCAGCTGACATAGAGACAGACAGACAGACAAGGTCCGGTGAACTTGTAGTTAATTAGTGTAACAGATATGTTTTTTTTTGGTGTTGTTGTTGTTTGTTGTAATTACCATTTCTTGTGTTATTTTGTTGGGGATTGGGGTGGGGGTGTTTTGCTTCTTACAGCAGATTTATTTAATATGTTGCATTACATTTCACATCTTCTTTCATTAGTAGGTTTTTTCGTATTGCAGCTTGCATCATGGTTAATTTATTAAAAATGTTGTATCAGAATAGATGCCTTATTGTAACTGATAGGTATGCCTATTAGGTAAGCCTATAGGTAGGCAGATTATACTGACAGCAACAAATTTCACTTAAATTATTATTATATATTTTAACGTATTTAACTATCTGTAGTAATGAATGACAATAAACAAATATCCATTCATTCATTATTTATCTTTTTGAAGGGTTTCTTTAAAAAAAATTTTTTTTATCTTTCTTGATTTCCTTTCTTTCTTTTTTTTTTCCTTTTTTGGTTTTTCTCTTTCTTTTTCCATTCTTTTTCCATTCTTTTAAACTATTTTTTTTAATTTCTTGATTTCATTTCTTTTCTTTTTCTTTTTTCTTTTTTTTATTACTGATATTATTATTATTATTATTATTATTATTATTATTGTTATTATTATTATGATGATTATTATTATTATTGTTAGTGTTAGTGTTACTGTTACTGTTGTTGTTATTGTTGTTTCTGTTAGTGTTACTGTTACTGTTACTGTTATTGTTACTCACAGTCTGCTGTACAGAACTCCGCCAGATCACATCCTGACAATGCTGGAAGGACTCATGTCAGTTTGTCACTACTGTCTCCTTGACAACATCTCCTTCGTTGCCGTGGGCCAGCCCGCCCCAGCCATGAACCAGATCAGTACGGACATGGCTAGTGCTGGTCAGATTATCACTAACCTCATCCACGTTTTTAACCCAGTCAATAACAACAGAGTAAGAGATTTTTTTTTTTTTTTTGTCATTTATTCATTTATTCATTTGTTTTTTTTTTTGTTTGTTTGTTTTTGTTCTAAAAAATTTTTTTTTTTTTAGGTTTTTTTTTGTTTTAATTTATTTATTTAGTTTTTAAATTTTTTTAATTATTTATTATTATTATTATTATTATTATTATTATTATTATCATTATCAGTTTTAATTTAATTTTTTTTTCTTCATATTAGATTCATTTTCATATTCATTTCATAACATTTAGTTTGTGTTTGTTTTTCAGGAGAGTTATCTCTCTTCCTACATAACTCTTCAGTTTATTATTTGTGTTTAATTACTTATTTAAATGTGTATGTATGCTAAAATAAATAAATACATACATACATACATATATATATATAAAAAATAGATAGATTTAACATGTATTTATGTATTTATTGTGTATGTATCTGTGTATGTGTGTGTGTATGTATGTATATGTGTATATGTGTATTTATGTATGTCTCTATGTTCGTCTGTATGTAGGTATCTACATATGTATTTATGTATATATTTATGTATGTACATATGCTTGTATGCATGTTATTTTCTGTTTTCTTATTTATTTATTCACTGATTTATTTATTTATTCATTTATTTATTTATTCACTTATTTATTTATTCATTTATTTATTTATTTATTCACTTATTTATCTCATTTATTTATTTATTCATTCATTCATTTTTTTTATCTCATTTATTTATTTATTTACTTATTTATCAGGAAACAAGTCCACAGAAAGACTCGTCCGCGCTTTCTCCCGTTCTAGACGCGCGTCGCTCGCTGCTGAGCATCATGCCTCGAATCGTGGCCTGCTTGTCGACTCTGTGGCACGCGATCAGCAGGGCGGGGGACAGAGAGAACACACAGAGCAAGTGGAAGGGTGACGTTCTCACTGCAGAACATGTCAGGGTAGGTTGAAAACACGCGACACGCACGTAATGTGTAGTATCAGGTTCTTACTTTCAGGAGTATAGGCCTGTAAAAGCATAAAATGTTTAGCGTTTTGTTGTTTGTGCTTCACAGCAGCTTGCTATGGTTAGCTAATTCATTTGTGTTTTTTGTTTTTTTTTGGTCAGTATATTGCTTTTACTTGTAGGTGTAAAAGGCCTGTAAAAATATAAAAGATGTGTATTATATAAATTTTAAAGGAAATGGTATTATTATGGCTCCTGAAATAGATTAAAAATAATTAATAATAAATAAATAAATAAATAAATAAATAAATAATAGTAATAATAATAACAAAAATTTAAAAACTGAAAATAAATAAATAATAGTGATAAAAATTTAAAAAAAACTCATGAAAAGAAGTATTATTATTTTATTTTGAATATAAAAATTAGTGACAAAAAAAAATATAAGTATAGTTGATCAAATAAAAATATGAGCGTTCAAAAATATAAATTATTTCTCAAATTTAAAAAAAAAAAATTCTATAATTATTTCCCTATAATAAGAAATCCTGATTTCATATGAGAGATGTTTTCAGAAACAAGGTATATAAATGTTTTAAAGAAAGATGTTTGTTTCAGGTAATCAGACAGCAGATACTGGAATTTCTAAGTCCGATTTCTGTACCACATGGAATCAACCTGCTGGGTGCATTTGCCGTAGCCTGGAACGACAGAAGAAAGAAAACTCAGGGTTACTCTAAGAAGGTAGAAAATTTACACAAATCTTGTAAAAAGAAGGTGTAATATATCATGAAAATATGATTAACAGAATTCATGGATTTTTTCCCGATTTTTTTATAATTTTTTATTATTATTATTATTATTACTAAGAGCATTAAAATAAGGATAAAGAACAGTGATTAATGCTGTATTTTCCATTTATCAAAAATGGCAGAACTTCCACAGAATATTCTTTTCAGATTCCAAGTGGAAGTATTAATTTAACAAAAAGTATTAATTTAACAAAAAATATTATCATTTTTCTAATGTAGTAATAAAAAAAATATTCTGTTATTTCTATTAACAAAACAATGTGTGTGTGTCTGTGTTTTTCATACATATATAGAGGGGGTCCAAAAGTAGGTGGACAGTAATTGTAGATACAAAATTTTAAATAATATAGCACAAATACCATAGTTATAAAGAACACCATTGTAATAATACAACAAACCTAACCCTAGTTATAATAATAACACCAACCTGTTTTGATATAACCCTGTATATATATATATATATATATATATATATATATACGGACATGGCTAGTGCTGGTCAGATTATCACTAATCTCATCCATGTTTTTAATCCAGTCAATAACAACAGAGTAAAAGATTATAAAATTTCAATTTTTTTTGTTTGTTGTAATTTTTAATTTTTAATTTTTAATTTTTAATTTTTTTATTTTTTTTTAAGCATTATTCAGTGTTTTTCTTTATCAGTGTATTTGTTTGATATTCTTTTTTTATTTTTATTTTTTTAAGTGTCATTCAGTGTTTTTCTTCATCAGTGTATTTGTTCTCTGTGTTACTTAGGTGATCCCTCTTCCCTGCGAAGACCAGCTGTTACTTGTGGATTTGGTGTCCTCGATTCGAGTTCTGCCTACAGACACTCTGATCCAGACAGTGAAACAAGTCCTCAAGCAACCACCAGCAGCAGATCTCGGTAAAGGAAATGTACGTACATCTGTTTAAACCATTTTCTAAAAGCTTCTCAGAGAAAAGTGTAAAAATTTAAACATATTATTACCAGTGTCTCATCTGATTTTAAATAATTATTGTTGTATTTAGTTTTGTTTCCATTCCCAAATAATATATATATTTTTTTATTTTTTTTTTTATTTATAATTTATGTAACAATTTCTAAGCAATATATTCCCTGATGTAAATGATTTTAAAAATTCTTTTTAAGAAGATTCATTGCAGATTATTACACTATCCCTTCCAGTTTAAAATATTGTTATTTTCATTTAAAAATAAGCTAAATAAATTTTCATTTTAATAACATTTTCTTTCACATTCTAACTGAACATTTTTATTTTCTAATAATTATAATAACTTTTTTTGAAAAAATTGTTTCTATGAAAAGATTTATTTTCTAATAGTAATAAGGTCGGGTTTTGGTGGGGGGGTTTTAAATTATGTGTATCAAAATATTTAGTTTTTTCTGTCTTTCAGCGAGTTGTTTCACTAGAAGTGAACGTTCTGCAGTTTTTCCTGGCGTACGTGGAGAGGACGCCAACGTCGCAGCTGGTTGATTCCTGGCCATCGTTGTTGTCGCTGTTGAAGGAAAGTCTGAGTCTGAATCTCGTTCCACCAGGACAGTTCCTGCTGCTCCAGTGAGAATTTTAATTTTTAAAGAATTTTTTTTAGTTTTTTGTTTGTTTTTTAAATAACGTTTTAATTAATAAGTATCTTCATTATAATCCTAAGTGTATTAATTAGAAATTTTTTTAATAAGTTAGTATTTTAATTATAATTTATCTGTGTATATCACTGTGTAGGTTGAAATTATTCCTGTGTAGGTTGAAATTATTCCATAAAAATTTGTCATATTTTTTTTTCTTAATCTGTGTGTATTAATTACAAGTTTTTTTAATAAGTAATTATTTTAATTATCATTTAATTGTCATGTAGGGAGAGATTGTTTCAAGATTATTTTTTCTTAATCTAATTCTAAGTGCATTGATTGAAAGTGTTTTAATCTGTAAATAGAAAATTAACATGAAAATAAATTAGAAGCATTTTAATAAATAAGTAATTCATTTATTATTTTCAAATCTAATCTTTAGTATTTTAAGTATTAAGTTAATTATTGTCAAGAGTTAGTCAGATTTTTCTTTCTCTATTACTCATCCTTCTAAAAAAGTTTTAACAGTTAATAATAAATAGCAAGAATAATAAATAATGAAAACAACTGTAATATTTCTACTATGATAATTAAAAATAATATTAACTGTAATAAATATGACAATAACAGAAACAGGTTACAAATATTTTTCAAATTTATTTAAATTAATTTTTAATTTTTTTTTTTTTTTTCTGTTTTTTTAAAGAATACTGAATGAATTTATTCATCGCACTCCAGCTATGGAGGAAAAGAAAAGTCAGAAAGATTTGCAGGTTTGTTTTATTATTATTGTTACTTTTGCTGCTACTGCTACTACTACAACTACAACTACTACTATTACTGATACTATCACTACTACTGCTGCTGCTGCTATTATTACTACCACCACCACCACTGCTACTGCGATTACTTCTGTTACTGCCCTACTACTATTGCTGTTACAGTTACTATTATTACTACCACCATTTCCACTACTACTACTACTACTACTACTACTACTACTACTACAACTACTATTACAACTACTACTACTACTACTACTATTACTACTACTACTACTACTACCACGACAAGTATTACTACCATTACTACTACAACTGCTGCTTCTTATAATTATTATTATTATTATTATTAAAACTATTATTATTATTATTATTAAAAGTATTATTATTATTACTACTACTGTTATCATTAGTACTATCACTATTGCTGCTACTTCTGCCACTTCTACTACTACACTACTGTTATGACTACTACTACTACTACTACTACTAGTAATAATTGTTTTAGTACAGTTTGTTCTTGACTTTATTGTTATTACTGCTTTTATTATTACTGTTATAATTATTTTTTTATTATTATTATTATTATTAATTTATTATTTATTATTGTTATTATTTATTACTATTATTAATGTAATTATTATTATTAATATAATTATTACTAGTATTATTTATTGTTATTATTATTCTTATTATTATTTTTATTACTACTACTACTACTATATACAGGACATAGCACAGAAGCTGTTGGAGGGTGTAGCAGTGATAGCTGGCCTCTCCCTAGAACAAACCACCTGGCTGAGACGAAACCTGGCGGTGAAACCAGGTCCACAGGCTTACATAGGAGACACAGAGGAAGGAGAAACAGTGGAGGAAGCTGGTACGTCCTGTTTACATGTTCACATGTTTACGTGTTTACAATATATAACTGACAAAAAACCTTCACTAGATCATGGTTCACCACTCACAGTAATTGTCTTAATCACATTCATTTAACACAGTCTTTTCCCCTTCTTGATTATTGCATATTCTGGAATGCCACAACTAGTTTCATAAAAGTGTTGGCTATTTATGGGTAGGCACAATATTAATTTTTGTTCTTGCTGTTTGTTTGTTATAGCTTGTATAGATATTACAGAAAGTTTTTTTTTTTTCCTTATTATTATAAAAGAAAAAATATGTGACACTTATTTACTGTTTATAATAATATTTGGTGTGGTGTCATTATTTTCATAAAATTTAAATAATTTAATATTTATGCATTATTGTAATTGTAATATAAAATAGCACAAAATGTTTTAGTCAGAAATAGAACTATTTTTTCTGTAATTTTTATATATATATAGATATATAAATATATATATATTTTTTTTAATTATTATTATTTTTTTTTAATGTTTTGGGGGTTATAATTTCATTCTTTTTTATTTTTATTTTGTTGAAGAATCAGAAACAAAGGTTGAAGAAAGACGAGTGGCAGAACCCAAATTAAACACTCGGCTGATACCAAATATAGTGTACAGGCCCTAACACTACTAGCAGAGGTAAAGTTTAATAATATATAGATATATGTAATATTACACATAGGTTGATATTAAATATAGGTACAGGCCCTAACACTGCTAGCAGAGGTAAAGTTTTAATAATAGATAGATATATGTAATATTACACA
The DNA here is from genome assembly GCA_012295275.1 of Chrysomallon squamiferum. Lineage (NCBI taxonomy): Eukaryota > Metazoa > Mollusca > Gastropoda > Neomphalida > Peltospiridae > Chrysomallon > Chrysomallon squamiferum. The sequence continues at coordinate 45,866,625 of CM022665.1, forward strand.
TAGGTTGATATTAAATACAGTGTACAGGCCCTAACACTGCTAGCAGAGGTAAAGTTTTAATAATAGATATAGATATATATGTAATATTACACATAGGTTGATATTAAATACAGTGTACAGGCCCTAACACTGCTAGCAGAGGTAAAGTTTTAATAATAGATATAGATATATATGTAATATTACACATAGGTTGATATTAAATACAGTGTACAGGCCCTAACACTGCTAGCAGAGGTAAAGTTTTAATAATAGATAGATACATGTAATATTACACATAGGTTGATATTAAATATAGTGTACAGGCCCTAACACTACTAGCAGAGGTAAAGTTTTAATAATATATAGATAAAGTGTAATATTACACATAGGTTGATATCAAATACAGTGTACAGGCCCTAACACTGCTAGCAGAGGTAAAGTTTTAATAATATACAGATACATGTAATATAACACATAGGTTCATATTAAATATAGATACATGTAATATTACACATAGTTTGATATTAAATATAGTGTACAGGCCCTAACACTACTAGCAGAGGTAAAGTTTTAATAATATATAGATATATGTAATATTACACATAGTTTGATATTAAATATAGTGTACAAGCCCTAACACTGCTAGCAGAGGTAAAGTTTTAATAATAGATATAGATGTATATGTAATATTACCCATTGGTTGATATTAAATATAGTGTATAGGCCCTAACACTACTAGCAGAGGTAACATTTTAATAATAGATAGATACATGTAATATTACACATAGGTTGATATTAAATACAGTGTACAGGCCCTAACACTACTAGCAGAGGTAAAGTTTTAATAATATACAGATATAATAGATATATGTAATATTACACATAGTTTGGTATCAAATATAGTGTATGCACACTAACATTACCAGCATTTTGTTAATGCATACTAATTTAAATGACAGAATACAGTATTTTATTATATTTTATCTAAGAAAATCTATACAGAACACAATTGCTTATCTTTGGTACTTAACAAAACAAGTTAAGAAGAGATATTTCTATACAATATTAAAAAAATTATTTAACTATTTGTCTGTTTATTTTCAGCTGACTGCTCCATTGCTTGATGTTGTGTACGGCAGTGATGAGAAAGACAAAATAGCCCCAATTCTTACCAGCATCCTCTACAACATATTTCCTTATCTCCGAAACCACAAGTACTGTGTTACTTCACTGTAGTGTTAATTAATTTATAACTGCAATATACATTTAGTTTTTCTTTTTATTTTCACTTTATAAATAACCAGAGTGCTTCATTTTGTAACTTACTTTATTGATGTATTTAAAAAAATTCTGAATCTACTCAACTCTTTGATTTTCATGAATTCGCAGTTTATTGCTTGCCATTTATTATATTTTTTTTAATAATGTTTTTGTTTTTTATCTGTTGACGTTATTGTTTATTAAATGCATTTTAAATTTTATTTATTAAATTACTTATTTGATGTGTCTAAAAAAACTATTCAAAATGTACCGTTTTAAAAGGACTGTTTTGTTTTCATGAATTCTCAACTTTTTCATCATCATTTATAAATAAATATTTCTTTTACCTACTGACGTCCTTCTGTAATAAATGGATTTCAAATTTTATTTTATTTTAACTACTTAATTCATGTTTATAAATAGCTACTAAATATTCACTTTGCTGTTCATATTTTGACAAATTACCAACTTTTTAAAGTATTTATTTATCAAATATTTCTTTTTTAACCTTGAGTAATAAATTCATTTAAAATTTTATTTATATAAATTGCTCTGCTACTACTGTTGTTCTGTGCTGTTTCAGCTCTCATAATCTGCCGAGTTACCGGGCGTGTTCCCAGTTTCTGTCGAGCATCAGTGGCTACCAGTACACTCGCAAATCATGGAGGAAGGAGGCGCTGGAGATGTTTCTCGACAGCAGCTTCTTCCAGATGGACATCAGGTGCATTGGCTACTGGCGCACCATCATAGACAACCTCATGACACACGACAAGACCACTTTCAAAGATCTCATCGGTAGTTAAATTCTAAATTTTAAATCTGTTAGTTAATTTAAAAAATTTAAATCACTTAATTTAATTTTAAAATTTTCATATCTGTTTTATTTAATTCAAAGATACATTGGTAGTTAATTTTTGAATTTTTCTCCATTAGTTAATTTTAAAACTTTAAATCTATTTGTTTAATTTTTTAAATTTAAATCTCTTGTGTGTATAATAATATCTAAGAATACACAATAAAAATCACTTTCAAAGATCTCATTGGTGATTAATTTTTAAATTCTAAATCTGTTAGTTAATTTTAAAAATTTAAATGACTTAATTTAATATTTAAAATTTAAATCTATTCTGTGTGTAATAATATAAGTATGCATGATAAGTCCACGTTCAAAGATCTCTATGGTAACTCATTTTTTAAAATTTAAATCTATTAGTTAATTTTAAAAATTTAAATCTTCTGCATGTTGTACATGTAAAAATATTAGCAAAATACTTGTGTGCATGACTAGACCACTTTCAAAGATCTCACTGATAATTAATTTTAAAATTTTAAATCTATAATATGTATAAAAATATTAGTATTAAATCTCAGTATTAAAGTCAAATATAATCTAGTTTTAAAGTAATCATCATAAAATCTCATGAGTAAATTCTAAAACAGTTATATGTTATATTTACCAGTAAATTAAAAACAAGAATATTTCACTATGATTTTCTATATATATATGATACAAAAATAATAACAAACATCTTTAATGAAGAAATAACATCAACACAATCAGAATATATTTTTTAACCTGCCATTAAAACAATGCACGACATTAGGATAACTAACTAACAGCATCCATAATTAGAACCAAACAAAACAGAATTTCATTGGTCTATTTTTTGTGTTCACTGCAGGTCGGGTCGCAGTGACCCAGTCTGGGTCTCTGAGTCTGTTCACAAGTAAAGAGGCGGAGTTTGAACAGAGAGTTCAAATGATCAAACGTTTGTCATTCGCCATCTTCTGCAGCGATCCAGATCAGTACCAGCGAAACATCCCCGACATACAAGGTGACGATTTTTGTTTCAATTCTTGTATTTGTTTTGACAGTACGTTAATGGTATTTAAGATGGTATTTTTCATTTTAAGATTATTTTAACTAATTTTTTTTATGTTAATACAATAAATGGCATATATTTCTTGCTATTAAAAATAATTTTTTTTTTTTTAACTGTAAATTTTTCTATAATAATACAGTATATAGCCTTTCTTCTTTTAAATTTTATTTTTAAATTTTAGCAGTAAATTTTATAATACTACAATAACAATTTCTGTTGAATGATATTAAATACAAAATCATGTCTTGAATGTGTAGATTATATATTTATTAAATATCATTATTTTATATATATAATTTCTTTTTCTGTCCCTTTTTTTTCTTTTACTTTTTTTTTTAAAAATGATAATCTAGCATATAGATCAAATTATTTTGTTTTATTTTCTCTCTTTCTTTTTCTCCTCTCTCAAAATGTTTTTAACTTTTTTCTTTTATTTTTAATCTGTTGTGAACACAGACAGAAACTCATTTTGGTTTTAAAAATCTAACAACAGAAACACATTTAGATGTAAAATAAAACACACACAAACCAGTTAAGTAAACTGTTGTTTTTTTTGAATTTTTGGATTTTTTTTACCTGTCTGCTTTCAGAACGTTTGGCTGAGAGTCTGCGTCTGCCACAAGTTCCGTCTGTGATGGCGCAAGTCTTTCTGTGTTTCCGAGTCCTTCTGCTGAGAATGTCCCACCAGCAACTCACCTCCCTCTGGCCCACCATCATAACAGAGATGGTGAGAATGAATAATTTTATACTCCAGAATCATTAAGATTTTCTGAAAGATATAAATTATGAAACTGAATATATTAATTTTATACTCCAGAACATTAAGAATGTCTGAAAGATATAAATTATAAAACTGAATATATTAATTTTATACTCCGAAACATTAAGATTTTCTGAAAGGTATAAATTATAAAACTGAACATATTAATTTTATACTCCAGAAACATTAAGATTTTCTGAAAGATATAAATTATAAAAGTGAATATATTTTACTGTTCGATGAAATCTCTTATACTGAGATAATGATTACATGTTTATAGATAATAAATTTATACTCTGAAACATTAAGATTTTCTGAAAGATATAACTTATAAAACTGAATATATTTTACTGTTTGATGAAACCTCTTATATCAAGATAATTATTACATATTTATAGATATCAAATATCAGTGGGAATTGTTTAGTGAGAGAATGAGAGATAAAAACCTGTTGCAACTATATTAAGGGATTTTTCTTACCAATGAAGAGCAGATGATCTTTTTTTGTATTCATTTAGCCATAGACTTGAAACCACATCATGTCTCTCAGTATATAAGGGTGCAAAAGGGTGTCTCACCAACAATAATCCCGAGACCCACATTTAAACAATTTACTGATTTAATCTACTGATAATCTGTTCCAATAGAGATAATAGCGTCAGTATAGCAGAGGTTGCTTAACAGAGACAAGACAAAGATAAAACAAGATGATGTGATAATGTACTATAGCAATTTCCTGACGAGTAGTTGTAAGAAATTAACTATAATCTGAGTAATGTTTTTGATTTTATCAAAGTGTATTTGTTTTCACCATTTGCCACATCTTTATATTCTTCATATTTCATCAGTTATAAATTATACAGATTCATGCATAATTACGACATTTAGACTGTTATGGATGGAGGTTGAGAATTCGTTATTTGAAATGCTTCAAACTGGTAGTGTTTCTGATTTCAGAATTTTTTTTTGCTGATTTTAGAATATAAGGAGATGCCACTAGAACTGGATCTAAATTTAAAAACGAAATTCAGCTTATATTTCATATACAATTTATACAGAAACTTTACAGGATTGGTTTTATGTAATACTCTTAATATTTGTTGTGCATAAAAAATAAAGTTTTGTGCATGCAAAAAAATCCAAAACCTGTAAAAAAAATGCCAGTATTTCTGCTGCTCATAAAAATTTTCAGATTTCAGAGCTTTATGGATTTCAGATTTTTTTGAGATGAAGGAATTCTTAGCTTGTATATTTTTAATGTTTTAAAATCTAAAGCTGACTGTTTTCTGTTTTCGCAGGTTCATGTTTTTCTGCAGATCGAGCAGGAACTGTCTACAGAAACAGATGAATTCAGGTACTTCTAGTTACACCATTTACTCTTCTTTTTTTTTTTTTTTTTTTTTTTTCTCCTATTTTTTTTAAAATAATTTTCTAAAAACATCACTAAAGCACATAAATGTGGTGGCAAATATTAATAACATATTCATATATATGGGTGGTTTTTTTGCAATCACAGTATTGTCAGAATTAGGTGACGTCGTTTAGAGAAATAAGGTGACAAGTTTGACAGTTCTCTGAAAGAAAGAAGTTAACTGGGATATGTGAGTAAAAAATTGTGGGATATGAGAATTGTCACTAATGGAAGTATGGTGGGATATGTCACTAGGAGAAAATGGGGGAAACGGGAGACATCATTTAAGAGAAATGTGAGTGGGAAATGGGGAAATGTCACTCAGAAATGTGATGAGAAATGGGAAATATCACTAAAAGAAATGAGAAGCTGAAAAGCTAACTTGTACACCCAAATACCATATGATACTGCAGTAAAACAGAAATGGGAAACATTAAGGAAAATTATAAAAAAATATTTTCTGAGGTTGTTTCATCTTAATGGGTATTTTTTTACTTATTTATTTATTACTATGTTATATATATATATATATATATATATATATTTTTTTATTATTATTATTATTATTATTCACATGAGTGGAATGGTTGGATTTTTATTTTAGGGGGTTTTGATTTTTTTTTTGTTTTATTTATTTATTTATTCTTTTTTTTTTAAATTAGTCACAAAGCCAGAACATTTTTTTTAAAAATTTTATATTTTGTAAAAATGTGTGTTGAAGTTTAGACGTGTCCGAGCATCACACTCTTTGGTCTTCTGTTATCAGTACTTACATCAGGAGCCAGTCCAGGTAACAAACACACACCCCTCCTACCTCCTCGTTCTCTCCTTAGTCTGTCGTTTTTTTTCAGTTCTCATAGTTCTTACTGCATGCAGTCAGTTTTCACGTTCGTTAGTAGCTGTACAGGTATAAATAAAATATTGTTTCGTTTTTCCTTGATTTAAAAAAAAATTAAATAAAGAAAATAATGAAATGATCAAAAGGTAACAAAATATTTTAAAAATTAAAATAAGATCGAAATTGTGTATCATTAATTTTTCTTATTTCAACACGGGTATAAATATAATATTTTTTTGTTCCTTGATTTATAAAATAAATAAATTTAATAATAAGTATATCAAAAGCTAACAAAATATTTTAGAATTAAAATAAGATTGAAATTGCTTATCATTAATTAATTTCTTAGAAACTGTATTTTAAAATGTATTTCTGTGTTGATGGTAGTTACTTTTTTTTGTTATTGTCATAGTGTTTATATTAGTGTGCAGATTTGTACACTGTATATTTTAAAATTATTTATATTGCTTAGCTATTTTAAATTTATTTCATTAGTTTTTAAGCTATTAGTTTTAGTGTTAATTCAGTTATTTTAAAGTTAATCATTATTTTTTTTATTACCATTTTCAAGCTTATAATAATTTCACAATAATAAAGGTTATTTGTAATAAATTTTCAGAAGCACTGGGATTTCAATTATTTTACATTTTTACATTTCGTTTTCAATGTTCACAATATTATTTATTTCTTTTTTGATATCTTTTCTCTATTTATTTTCAAATTAGTTCAAAATGTTGTTTAGTTTCGTCACTGCACTGAATTATTTTTGTTGTTGTTAATTGTTGTGACACAAGTTTCTTGTTTAACTGGGGTCTTTATTTTCAAAATAATATTTTTATATTTATTATTTATTTAAAATTTTTTTAATGCATTTGTAATGAATTATAACCTGGAATTAAGGATTGGTACAATTTATGTATTCATTCGTTCATTCCCTTTCTCTCTCTGTCTCTCTAGCTGTCTCTTTCTCTGCTTACCTTTCATCGTCTCTCTCTCTCTTCTCTCTCTCTCTCTCTCTCTCTCTCTCTCTCTCTCTCTCTCTCTCTCTCTGCGTCTACATGCATATGTATAAGACAGAGAATGTGTTGTCTGTATCAATAAACAATTTGTAAATTAATAATGATAATAGTTATTATAGTATATTGCAAGGAGGTCATACAGAGTAAAGAGTAAATTATTAAACTGATTTATAACTAAACTAAAGTGAGAAATTATCTGTTATCAGCATGTGAGATTTCAGAAAATTAAAAATAGAGACCAAACCAGAGAAACACATACCCGTACTAGATTAGATATTTGTAATTTGCTTGTTTATTGATCTGCTTTTTTAATAGTGGATAATGTTGACAATATATATATATATATATATATATATTTTTTTTTTTTTTTTTTTTTTTTAATTACTTTAGTTCCTCCTCTTCTTAATTTCATTTTATTTTAATTGATTGTTTAATTTTGGATTTTTTAATACATAGTTTCTGATATATTATTATTTTATCATTTGCTGAAAGTTGCTGTAGAAACAGAGCTGCAGATTTCCATTCTCATCAATATTATTATTGTTTTATATATGTGTGTGTGTGTGTCTGTGTGTATGTCTGTGTATTTTTATATATATGTGTATTGTCTGTGTGTGTGTGTGTGTGTGTGTGTGTGTGTGTGTGTGTATTTATATATATATATATATATTACAAGATTAACAAACAAACTTTTTATGCATCTGTATTGTCCTTTACTATAGGTAAGGATTTCAAACTTACTACAAAAGACAGTATATCATTTAGAGATCTCCTCATAGCATAACATAAAACTGAAATTTACTATTGATTCTTTACTTTCAATTTTATTACACGATTTTGTAAAGTTTTCATGTTTTTATCCAAAAATATTCTTTCTGTAATATTTATTTCATATTTATCTGATAATGTTAAATAGTGTTGGGATTCGTACATTCAAAAATATGTTCTTGTTTTGTGTAATATTTACATAAATTTGTTGTGAAGGTTTTATTTCATCTGAGTAAAGGTTCAGAAATATTTTTATATCTGACATAAATTTAGTAATTAAAGTTATAAATGTAAGATTAACATATCTGAATGCATGGAAGTAATTCATCTGGTAAATGTTGTTTTATATCAATTTTATATATATTTCTTGATCATGTTCATAAACTTCACATCTTTACAATTTGATATTTTCAGTAAATATACCTTTTATGTTTTAACATTTTCAAATATATTATTTTAGACTCCATTTTTCCTTAGAATAAACTCTATTCCAGAAAATATTCTTACAAATTTGTCTTTTTTTTTTTTTTTTTTTTTTTTTTTTTGAGATTTCCTCTCCAGAAACCTTTTTTTTTTTTTTTTTTTTCTTTCTTTCTTTTTCAATTAGGTGATTATCTTTTCCACTAAATTCATTAATAATTCTTTTTTTTTTGGTAATAATTACTTAGAGAACACCATTAAACTGTATTTGTTGTTTTCTGCTGTTTTTCAAGTTTTTGTTTTTTTGGGGTTTGTTTTACCAGAATATATATTTTGTGAATGTTTTTATATTTGTTTATATCTTACATTATATTTATTTACATTTATTTATATTTTTATATCTTCTTTACATTTTTATTATATTTATTTATATTTAAAAAATGTTTACATCTTCAATTATATTTATTTACATTTATTTCTATTTTATATCTTGTTTACACTTTTTTTATTATATTTATATTTTTAAAATGTTTACATATTTATTTGTATTTATTTATACTTTTATATTTATTTATATTTAATTATATTTTTATTTATATTTAATTATATTTTTTATATCAAAAATTTTTTTTATTATATTTTTATTTGTATTGAACACAAAAACGTTTAAATTTATTTCTATTTTAACTTCTTGTCTCAGAACACAACCAGCGTGTATTGAGTCTGTATCCCTCAAACTCCATCTGGGCACATCTTTACCAGCTGGCCTCAGTGTTCCCCAGTTCCAACAACCTTATACATACCTGGCTGAGTCTATATAATCTTTTTATCTGATCTTTTTTTGTTGCAATTTTGCTGGATCTGTATTATTTTGTTTTTACCAGCCTGATGAAGTGCCACAGTTCCAGCTGTATGATATCTTTCTTATTACATATGTACAAGTGTACTATCTTTTATATATATATATATATATTATTATTATTATTTTTTTTTTTTTTTTTTTTTGAGGGTTTTGGTTATGTTTTGTTGTTTTATTTTTTTTTATTTTATTATTATTATTATTATTTTGTTGTTGTTTACCAGCCGACGAAGTGCCACAGTTCCAGCTGTACGATATCTTTTTTATTACATACATACTAGTGTACTATTTTTTTTTTATATATATATATATTTATATTTTTTTTTTTTTTTTTTTTTTTTTTTTTTTTTTTTGTTTTTGTTGGGGTTTTTTTGGTAATGTTTTGTTGTTTTATATTTATTTATTTTATTATTATTTTATTTTATTTTATTTCTGGGTTTTTTCTTTTTTTTTTTTTTCTTCTGGAGTGTTTTTTTTTTTTTTATAAATAACTGTTTTTTGTTGATGCCAGTATTTTAAAATGGTTGTTTTATTATTATATGGCAGCAATGTTACTAAATGGTTGCAGTGTTATTAAATATTGTTAAATGGTTGATTTATTAAGAAATAGTTGTAAATGGTTTTAATATTAAATGGTTGTAATATTGAATGTGTATAATATTATTACATGGTTATATTGTTAAATGCCTGTAATATTTTTAAATGACTAATATTACTAAATAACTGTAATATTATTAAATGACTAATATTACTAAATAACTGTAAATTTACTA
>CM022665.1:45881594-45929094 GCA_012295275.1 Chrysomallon squamiferum
TGTAAATTTTCATGTTTGATATGTTTTACTATTAAAGGTGGGAAAAAAACGGCAACAATAATATTAACAGTAATGCTGTAATGTACTGAACATAGTTTTTATTATTACAGTAGTTGTATTATTTGTTCTTTAATTTTATTATTATTATTATTTATTTATTTATTTTTTTTTTTTTTTTTTATTATTATTTACCGTTTGTATTATCATTTATTTATTTATTCATTTATTTATTTATTAAATTATAAACACTGTTTAACAATAGTTGTTTTATATAAAATAAGGCAGATATTTCTAACTATATATTAATTATATAAACCCTTTTTTTTTTTTTTTTTTATAAATGGGTTATTAACAACATAACTAGTAAAATCTTATGGATCCATTTATCTTTAAAAATTACTCATATAACTGTTAAAAAATAACATGGTATAGAGGTAAAGATTTCCTTTTATAGCAGATGACTGTAATAAATAAAATAAAATGATAAAATTCTTTGAGTGATGCAAAATCGTCAATAATCTTATTTATTTATTCTTAATGTTTTCTGGGATCAAACTGCAAAAATGTCCATGACTACCAGCTGTGGTGACAATATTGAAATGTCCACCAGAAATGGAAAATAGGTTGATAATGGACAAGAAATATCTTTTTGATAGAAAAACAAATGCTTTGGAGATGCAGTCAAAACAGGAAATAAATGGGTTGAAATAGAAGGGGTAGAAAATGTTAAAAATAATAAATAAAATAAATTGTTAAACTGGAAGTGAGTTGAAGAGTGTTTGTGATATTTTGTTTTTTAAACATCCATAACTGTTAATTCACTCAGGCTACCTTTTTCTCCATTTTCCTCTTTTTAATTTTTTTCTTCTTCTTTTTACTTATTCAATATTTTTTTTTTTTTTATATATATTTCTTTCATTGATAGTTTGCTCTTAAAATGTTATATGAACATGTATTATTATAATAAAATACAATTTCTAAACAGTAAAATTATAATACTGGTTTTTTTAAAAATATTTTGAGCTTTTTTCTTCTTTTTATTTGATTTTCATTTTTTTTTTTTTTTTTTTTTTTTTTTTCTTTTATTTTATCTTCTTTTGTTTTGTTTTTGTTATATATTTTGTTCTAAAATGTTTTTGTTGCTTCAGAACAATAAAATCAAGAGTGCTTAATACTTTTAAGATGTTTGTTGTTTGTTGAAGGTAATGCTGAAAACAGACTTAAGTTTGGCATGTTTTTTGTAGATCTAATGGAATGGATATTTACTGAGTTTATTAGTGGTGAAACCACTTCCAAATGCTGATGGTAGTTTCTGGATACCGATTTTTTTAAATTTATTTTGTTTTAATTTTTTTTTTTAATACATACTCATTTGTGATAAAAGGACATGACTATAATTTTTTTTGTGATACCTTAAAGTATAAATCTAAGTTTAATATTTAGCAGGAGTTAATGAGTAAAATCTAAATCTAAAAGATAAATAGTCCATTACAGTTAATCAGTAACAAGTAATATTTTTCGTCCTTGAAAATAAATGTGATAAGTTTAAAAGTCAAAATTATCCAGAATCATTTAGGCTTTCATAAAATTTATTATTATTATTATTATTATTATTATTATTATTATTATTTTATAATGCAGTAACATACTTTGGCTGAAAGTCTTTATTTCAATAAAGGAATAATTAGATAAAATAATAATAAACTTTAAAGATAAATTAATCAATAAAGCAGTTTTAGGGAAAATACCAAACTAAACAACAGCCCAAAAATAATTCGCAGATAGTATAAATGTAAATAAATATAGACTAATCCAAACAATAATTATAAAGAATAATGAATTTGTGGATAACGAAAATTTTGAACAACGTAATTCAAGGGAAGTCGAAAAGATTTAATTTAAAAAAATAATATAACTATGATACATTCACAAATTTTTAAGTAAAACAATTCACAACTTAAAAAACATTTGATTATTTTCAGATTACGATGCACTTAAAATAATTTCAAAATTTGATCAAGAGGACAAAATTATGGGGTTTATTAAAAATTAAGATGCTCTTCGAAAATGAAGGGAAATTCAGTCGGAAATCAACATTATATCGAGACTAAGCGGAAGTTACCAACACGTGTTGTAAACAATATGATACTTTAAATGTAGAATTTATATCTGTACATATGACATTAACTAAAATTACTTGTATTTGCTGAACGTAAAGTAAGTTTTAATAAGGCTAAAATAATAATATTTTAAGTCCGTCTGACTGAAAATCATAATAAATATTCAGTCATTGCTTGGTTTGTTTATTACAAGTATGAAGTAACAATATAATTATATATGAATATCAATATTAGTCCAACTAAAAAATAAAGTTTGTGGTTTTAGTTTTCACTACTTGGAGTAAATAATCCCTTCAAAATAAAAAGACAGTGGATTACGGTTCAGTTGTTTGTTTGTTTGTTTTAAAGTTCTGTCTAAATTTAATAGGATGAAAACTGCTTGATTTATAATTATATGTTCAAATTTATTCATATTGATATTGCCTATATTACTTAACTTTTTAAGTATATTCAATATTGGTAACGTAAACGTAACGACAAATCCTTATGATATTCATATAATTATTTTATTAATTTTGCTTCTTTTCTATACCATAGATTATTTAATTAATTTTGTTTCATTACATTAGATGTAAACTATTGTAGTAGTCTGACATTTTTAAATTAATTGTAACCATAATAATTGAAATATATGTGATTATTTCACAGAAAATGTGATTAACTAACTGTATTACTGTTAGTTACAGAAATTAATTTGTTTATTTTACACATATTTAGCAGAAGATGGGACTCACCAAACAGTACTTGCGATTTGAACACAGTGCGCTGTTTGGAGTGGTAGGAACAGCAAGAGCTAACATTGTATTTCTTCAGCTGAATGGAATATCAGGCAGATACTGTGCTGTTGGTGCTTGTGAAAATATCATCATATGGGATCTGAGAACAGAAGAGAAGGTACTGAAACACAAATTAGAAATTGATAATTAAACATTACACTAAATGTATTTAAACAGTGCTTGTTTTTTTAAGTTTCTAAAAACAAACCCTCTTAAAAACATAAAATCATATTTTGTGTATATGTGTTGATTTTCAAGTTCAAATAAGTTTGTGTAAGCATATCCCAGTTTTGGAATTTTAATATTCTTGTTTTTTTCATTATAAAAGATTAAAAAAATAAAAAGGGATTCATTATTGAGAAGAGGCTTTGGTTTTAGAAACATAAAAGACTTCCAAAAATAAAAAAAAAAAAAAAAAAAATAAAAAAAAAAAAGAGTGAGAGAGAATAATAAACTAAAGAATGAATACCTAACAGAAAGTCTGAAGAGATGTCTAGACTTTAATAAGCTGTGTTTTGTTTTTTACTACAGGTTTCTACTTTAAAAGGTGAGAAACACGAAGTGACTCAGTTGACATCGTCACCTGACAAACAACATCTTGCAGCTGGATACAGTGATGGCAGCATCCGTATTTTTGACATCAAGTCTGAGCAGTGCACCGTGACGTTCACTGGACACAAGTCAGCTGTCACTGCACTGCAGTACGACACTAATGGACTCCTGCTTGTTTCAGGGTCAAAGGTTAGATAAGCAGAATTTTTATTTTTCATAAGTACCATTAAATTTTCTTATATTATTGCTAGAAACATTTTGTGTTAAACAATTTTTTTTTTTTTTTTTTTTTTTAAAGATGCTTGGAAGTTTTTCTTATTCTAAGCAGCATTTTGCAGTTTTGTGGGGTTTTTTTGTTTATTTTTTTTTTATTATTCTTTTTTTTTAATCCATCTCCAGTTGGATTTTAAATTCTGAAATATTTATTTTATCTGTTTGACTTTACTTTTGTTGTGGTTATGTTCTTTATTAAATTAATTTATAATTTTTGTTCATGCAAATCCTGTAGGCATCTTCACAGATTTAAGCAAAAATTTTTTTGATTTTTTTTTATAATTTTATTTTTCAGGATACTGATGTAATTATCTGGGACATCGTCAATGAGTCAGGATTGTACAGACTGAAAGGTCACAAAGGGGAAATAACTCAAGCAAAATTTCTGCATAAAAGAAATATTATTGTAACAAGGTATAAAAAAAATAATTTAAGCTGTTAATTGTTAATAATTATGTCTTTATTAAGTTTTAAATTATTTTCTACTGATGTAAGAATATTTGAATTATTTTTTTTTTCTGTTTTGTTTCAGTTCAAAAGATACTTTTGTCAAGTTCTGGGATTGTGAAACACAACACTGTTTTTACACCATTGTCGATCACAGAAGTGAGGTACTGTTTATGAATTTCTAAATTAATTTTTTTATTTTTTATTTTATTTTTTTTATATTTCATTGCTGTTATAGTGTCATGTTATATTTAATGGCCTTTAAATTGAAATTACATGATTTAATTAATGGAAAAAAAATAAAAGAAAATAACTTCACTGAATTAAAAGGTATTACAATTTTGTTTACATCTGAAATTTATGTCATTCTTAAAATATATATTGTACAAATAAAAAATTTAAGAAAAAAATAAAATTGTTCAGATGCACAAATAATTTTAATAATTTTTTAAAATCCAATATTATTTTGTTGATGTTTAAATGCTTTTTTTTCAGGTTTATGATTTTGTGTTACTGCGGAACTGCTGTAGACTGGTGACTGGGTCTGCTGACAGTGAGCTGCGTGTGTTTGATATAGTGTACACAGAGGTAACCAGTCTATTGTTTTTACACAGTATCAATGTGCAGTTAAAAATGATTATATATAATTATAAATTTTTAAAAATTATTACTTTTTATATTATTCTCTTTGTTTAAGGAATAAAACAATTATAATACTGTTTATCTCTCTCTCTCTCTCTCTCTCTCTCTCTCTCTCTCTCTCTCTCTCTCTCTCTCTCTCTCTCTCTCTCTCTCTCTCTCTCCCTCAGTACTAATAAATAAATAATTTTAAGATTAAATATAATAATTTGGTAATTTGTTTGAGATTCAATTGTCAATTGTTTCTTAATGAAAGGCTGTTGTTATATTGTTCTGTCTTTTGAAAATGTTTTATTTGTTAGGATAACACGGAAAAACAAGAGGAGGAGAAGGATTCAGAACAAGCAGTGAAAAAAATAAAACTGACTGAAATAAACAATGAGGAAAAAGATGAGGTATGTATCAGTTAAATATATTTCTAATCATTTATCTTTTCTTTTTGTACGGCATTAAGTTTGGATAAAGTGAAATTACACATGCAGACTGATAGACAATATTTATTTTCTATTTATTTCTATATTTTTATAAAAATAAATTATCAACAACCTACATGTAACATTAATGTGTTAAAATTTTATTTTATTTTATTTTATTTTTTTTAAATATATTTCTCATAATTTATTATTTTTATTAAACAATTTTTTTTTTCTTATTTTATACCATGCTGAATTATAGTTATACACACTGGATAAACTGAAGTTACGTACACAGGCTGATCATAATTTTAATTTATTTTATTTTTATAAAGATACATTTTCAACACCCAGTGGGTAATGTTAATCTGTTTGTAGTTTCAGAGAGAAAAAAACAACCAAACATTATTATATCATTGCCTAATTACTCTGGGTGCAAAGAATCAATACAAAAGAGAGAAACCTTAAAATTATTAAATTTGATTTATTAAATTACATAAAAATAATATTATCTATTTTATTAAAAACATTTTTTTTTTTTTTAAATTATTATTAATTTATACTTTTATTATTTTATTTTTTATTTTTATTATTTTTTTTTTCAGAATATTTTGTCCTGTAAGAAGGTTGGATCAGTTTTAAGACAAAGTAGAGAAAGACTGGTAACCATGGTTACTGACCAGACTGAGGCCACTTTAGTGTGTCACGTAAGTCTCTTATTTGAAATATTATGAGAATGAAAAAAGAAGGAATTTTATAATAAAGTTTTGATATGATGTTCTTAATTACAGTAATTAAAAGTTATAATACTTATTTAGTTATTACTTACTTATTACTAATGTATTTTTTTATTATTATTTGTTTGTTTATTTATTTATTTATTACCTTTTTTATTTATTAATTTACTTACTTATTAACCTACTTGATTATTTGTTTACTAACTAATTTAATTACTCATTTATTTACTTACATACTTATTTTATTTATTTACTTACTTACTAATTTGTTTTTTGTTTGTTTACTTATTTATTTAGTAAGATTTTTAAATATTTATTTACTTGTTTGTTTACTAATTTACTTGTTTGTTTCTTTACTAATTTATTTAACTACTTATTTAGTAAGATTTTTTTAAATTTTTATTTATTTATTTGTTTGTTTATTTAATTTTTGTTTGTTTGTTTTATTTATTTGTTTGTTTGTTTTTATTTATTTATTTTTTTTTTATTTATTTATTTGTTTTTTTTATTTATTTCTTTGTTTGTTTGTTTGTTTGTTTGTTTTTATTTATTTATTTGTTTTTATTTATTTATTTTTATTTATTTATTTATTTATTTATTTATTTATTTATTTATTTATTTGTTTTATTTATTTATTTTTTTTTTATTTATTTATTTATTTATTTATTTAGGGACATGACAGCAATGTGGAGGTATTTCAGCTGCCATCAGAAAGTCAATTCAGAAACTTACATATAAACTTACTTGTTTGTTTATTTACTAACTTATTTACTTACTTACTTATTTATTTATTTTTTTATTTAGGGACATGACAGCAGTGTGGAGGTATTTCAGCTGCCATCAGAAAGTCAGCTACAGAAACTTCTAAGTAAACGTCAGAAGAAGGCTCGTAGGAAAATCAGGTAAACAAAAATCAATAAAATCAATAAATACTGATTGACAATCCCATATCCAAAATCCTTGGGACTGGACTGGCTTCAGATTTCAGAATCTTTCAGATTAGCATCCATTTATTTTTCATGTGTATGTTATACAAGTAATCTTAATGATTTTTTTTTTTCAAATATATAATATTTTTAATAATTTTGTGCATGAAATAAAGTTTGTATGTGCTAAACCATCCAGAAACTGCATGGAGTCACCATTTTGGCAGTTTGGAAAATAGTTTCCGATTTTTTAATATTGTGAAATTTCAGGTAAAAGGATTGTCAACCCTTTATTGTATCTATTACTTCTTCTCAAAGTTTTTGTCCATGACAATTTTTGAAAAGTATTTTGTGGAAAATTAATTAATACTTTTCTTCTTTTCTTTTCTTTTCTTTTTTTTTTTTTTTTTTTTTTTTAATGAAGTTCTGACAAAGACACTGATGGTGTAGAAATTCCAACCAGTGTCAGACTAGATGATGAGATTAAAAAACTGACGTCAGTCAAAATGGCTGCCTCAAAGACAAAAATCCGAGCGACAGATGTGGTGTTAATGACCGAGGACCACATCCAGGTAAATGTTTTGTAACATCATAACTGTCGTAAACAGAAATAAAATACACATTTACACATATATAAATAAAAAGATGGTACAGACACAGGTAAATGTTTACAACATCATAATTGTAATAAATTGAAGTAAAATACACATTTATATACATATAAATAAAAATATTTTATTGTTTTTTGTTTTTTTAAATAATAAATCATCTAAAAATGTTTTAAAAACAACAGACATTTCCGAAAGTGAAGGGTTACTAGTGCTAAAAATTAAACACTGAAAATTACAAGTAAATTTATTTCAAACAGATTTGTGGTAAAAATGAACATAAGTTACCTTGATATCTTGGGTTTGTTATTCTTAAAAGATATAGTTTACTAGTTTTATTTTATTTTTTTATTTGGATAATAATTTGTTAGGTTGATGATTTTTCTGATTTACATCATTTTATTTTTTAGTAGTATGAAGTACAAACATATTTTATTTTTTTTTTTTTTGATGGCATATTTTATATGGTTTATTTCTTGTTAGGATAATTTATTAAATTAAAATGTTTATTTTTTTTAAGATGAAAATTTTACTAATTTCACAGTATGTATTTTTTGTTATGATGATTTATTACATTAAAATATTTATTTTTTTAAGATGATAATCGTTTTTCAGTTCTTATATTTATTAGGATGTACTTATTAAATTGAAATGTCTATTATTTTTTTTCAAGATAATAATCCTGTTGAATAACAACTCCATTGAGAACTGGAGAGTGAACATCACAGAAAAACAAGGAACAGTGGACTGCAAGCTACAGCTGCCTGGACACAGGACAGACGTACGGACAGTGTCCTTCAGTTCTGACAACACGGCCATGTTGACTGCCAGCAGTGAGTCAGTGAAAATCTGGAACAGGTTGCTTTACTGATAAAACTTTATTATTATTATTGTTGTTGTTATTGTTGTTGTTATTTTTTGTTGTTGTTATTATTCAATATTATTATTGTTATTATTATTATAGTTATTATTTTTATTATTGTTAATATTATTATTATTATTATTTTTATTATTATTACCATTACTATTATTAGAATTATCATTCAGTATTATTGTTATTGTTATTGTTGTATTTATTATTATTATTATTACCATTACTATTATTATTATTAGAATTATTTTTCAGTATTATTATTATTATTATTATTATAAATTATTATTATTATTATTATTATTATTATTATTATTACTATTATTAGAATTATTATTCATTATTATCATTATTATTATTATTATTATTATTACTTTTGTTGTTATTATTATTATAATTACTACTGCTACTACTACTTTGATGAATATTTTAGCTATTTTTCTGTTCACATGATATTTCACTGTTTTTAGTCTTCATGAATATATTAACTGTGAATGTGTGTTTTTTTTATCTCTATTTTTAACCTTGGTGTTTATGTTACACGGGTATCTGAGAATGGGTGTGAATCGTGTATATGCACAACCTATGAAAACATTTTGTTTTGTGATTTACACGATATCAGTGTTCTGTTTTATGACTGTGTTTGTTGTTTCAGGGACTCACTGCAGTGTATAAGAACCATTAACTGTGATTACGCTCTGTGTTCCATGTTTGCTCCTGGAGATCGCCATGTTATCTTAGGATCAAAGGTACGTAACTCTATTGCAGATCTTAAAATTTGAAATTTTAGTTGTTGTTTTTTTATTTTATTTTATTTTTTTTTTTAGTCTTGTATTGTTGTTGAAGTGATGTTTATGTTTATTTTTTCTTTGGTTTTATTGCACTCATGTAATAAATAATTTTTGTCTTAAGATAAAGTAATCTTTTAATTTCACAAAAGATTTTTTGAGGGGGAGGGCAGAGAAAAATCATAGATAATGATAATAATCCCTGTTATTAAATTTTTAAACTTTAACTAAAATATCAGATATTCTTAATTCATCTAAGAATAATGTATATGTCACCTGAGACAAAGCTGTTATTTTTTATTTTATTTTTATTATTATTTTTTTTTTTTCAGAGTGGTAAACTTCAGATATTTGATATCTCATCGGCCACTCTGTTAGAATCAGTAGATGCTCAC
The DNA here is from genome assembly GCA_012295275.1 of Chrysomallon squamiferum. Lineage (NCBI taxonomy): Eukaryota > Metazoa > Mollusca > Gastropoda > Neomphalida > Peltospiridae > Chrysomallon > Chrysomallon squamiferum. The sequence goes on from CM022665.1 coordinate 45,891,140, forward strand.
ACAGGAGCTGTCTGGTCTGTAGCCATGTCACCAGACAAGGTATCTAATATATTACACAGTTGTTTTATATATAATATATTACAGCTGTTTTATATCTAATATATTACAGAGTTGTTTTATATCTAATATATTACATAGTTGTTTTATAACTAATATATTACATAGTTGTTTTATATCTAATATATTACATAGTTGTTTTAATATCTAATATATTACATAGTTGTTTTATAACTAATATATTACATAGTTGTTTTATATCTAATATATTACATAGTTGTTTTAATATCTAATATATTACATAGTTGTTTTATAACTAATTTTATATTATTCATACTTGTTCTTTGTTTTATATCTAATATATTACAGTTATTTACATTTTTTTTTTTATCTTTTTTAATTATTATTATTATTATTACTATTATTATATTATTATTATTTTATTATTTTTCAGAGAGGTTTAATATCAGGCAGTGCTGATCATGATATTAAATTCTGGAATTTTGAGCTTGTCACTGATGAAAAATATTCCTCTACCAGGTAAGTTCCACTGTACTAATAATATACATTATTTACCTGTAATCAACAAATCACATCTTTGCCTAAAACATACATCTATGTTAATTCACTGAATCAAAAAGCTTTCCTCTTACAACAACAAATTAATTATATTAACTATTATTATTATTGTTGTATTTACATTTCTGTTAATTAATGTAATAATTAAGTTTAGATTTCAAGAAATATTATTTTTATATTAATCATTTTTTTCTTGTAGTAAAAGATTTACAATAGAGCAAACAAGAACACTCAAGATGGATGAAGATGTTTTGTGTGTAAAATACAGGTAAGATATAAAACTACAGGTAAAAAATAAAATACAGGTAAAAAATAAAATGCACGTAATAAATATAATATTGGTGAGAAGTAAAATACAGGTAATAAATAAAATACAGTTGAGAAAATAAACACAGATCAGAAATAAGTTACAGATTAGAAATAAAATACAAGTGAGCTGAATAGATTCTGTTCTTCTTTTTAATTTCACTTCTTCCCAAACTCAGATATTTTTTTTTCCATCCTTTATTTCAGTCCTGATCACAGACTGCTGGCTGCCTCACTTCTTGACAACACAGTCAAAGTTTTCTTTGCTGATACACTCAAGGTATTCTTTTAACCAAAATATACTCCTCAAAAAAAAAAAAAAAAAAAAAAAGTAGGGAAAACGTGAAATAGTAATGTTTAGTATTAACTGTTAGAGACTGAACATAAGTTTTGACCAGAAATGTCCTTGTGATGTTTCTTCTTTTATATATATTATTTCTTTATTTATTTTAATAAATGCTTCTATATATGCTTGTATGGACATTTCTAGTGTGTTTACTATACTGTATGTATTATGTTTTTAATAAATGCTTTTATTTCCAGTTCTTTCTGTCTCTCTATGGACACAAACTGCCAGTTCTCTGTATGGACATTTCTAGTGACAGCACTTTGCTCATCACTGGTTCTGCAGATCGTAATGTTAAAATCTGGGGTCTTGATTTTGGTGACTGTCACAAATCAATATTTGCCCATGATGATAGGTAATTATTATTTTATTTATATTATTATTATTATTATTATTATTATTATTATTATTATTATTTTTTTTTTTTTTTTTTTTTAATTCTTAGAAATATAAAGTGTCAATATCACCATTTAGAAATGGTATGTTAATATACAATAATATTTGCTGTTGTTTTTGAGAACTAGTTAAAATGGTGGCTACAAATGATAAATTTGATAACATAAACAGTATCCTGAAATATTCAATTTTAATGGGGTTTTTTTCTTTTGTATCTATATGTATAGAAAGGTAAGCGTTTATTTTTCTGTAGGGTCAGCATTTCTTTGGAAAATTATAGGTGTAAATTCATGTTTTTTTTATTTTTTATATTGTTAGTCTAGAAATTAAAAATATAAAATTCATATTATTATTAAAAATTAAATTTCAGTATTATGAGCATCCAGTTTCTTCCGAAGACTCACTTGTTTTTCACTGGAGGAAAGACTTCAAGGTAAAACAGTGGGACGCAGACAGATTCGAACACATCACAACTCTAAAAGTAAGTTTCAGTTCTGTTTTGTTTGATAGCATAAAAAGTAAACAGTACATTCTGTGTACAAGAATAATCTAAAATGTTTAAAATATTTATTTCTAGGTTTTAAGATGTTAAAAATGTTTATTCATAGGTTTTTGAAATGTTAAAAATATTTATTTATAGGTTTTAAATATTTATTCACAGGTTTTTCAAATGTTAAAAATATTTATTCAAAGGTTTTAAAAATGTTAAAAATATTTATTTATAGTTTTCAAAAATGTTTAGAAATATTTATTCAGCAGTTATGAGTTTTCATGAATAAATAAAAAAATCAGAAGTAAATAAAATGTATTAATTCTGTTTGTTGACATATTATTTCTACACTTTAAAAAAAAAAAAAAAAAAAAAAAAAATTTGGAAATGTACAAAATGTATTTTGGCAGGCAGTGCTATTCAGTTGATATTCTGTCTCAATAGATACAGAAACAAAAACATCATTATTCTCAGTATATTATTACAAGAAAAAAAAAAAAAAACAGTTTTTGGGAATTACATAAAATATTTTAAAATTTTTATACTTGAAGACAAAATATTTTACAAAAAAAAAAAAAGGATAAAATCAGTTGAAATATATACCAGAAACATGTAGGCTGTTTCCTTGGCTAACTTTGTATGACAACCACTTGTCAATCACAGCCATCTTGGAATTTCCCCACACAATGTTTTTTTTTTTTTTTTTTTTTTAACTCTATGTTACAACCACCTGTTGTCTATTACAGTCTCTTTTGCCAGGTCATTTTGTGTGTCCATTAGTGATAAGTCTGACTGTATTTTAAGATGTTTGCTTGTCTGGGTTTTCTCAGGGTCACCATGGAGAGATTTGGTGTCTGGCAGTAAGTGGCAGCGGGAACTTTGTGTTAACAGGGTCACATGACAAAAGTCTGAGACTGTGGGAGAAAACTCAGGAACCTCTCATTCTGGAGGAAGAACGAGAAATGGTAAAACAGTTCTTCTCATTCTTGGTTCCATTTCAGTATCCTCTCTGTCTGCACTGACTTTATCTTAAACTTTCTAGTCAGTCTGAGTCTTCTGTCTGTTATCTTTTACTTTAATTCTTCATATATGTGAGTGTTTGTGTGCAGTATGTGTGTGTGTGTGTGTAGAGAGAGAGAGAGAGAGAGAGAGAGATCTTTAGACAGATCTTTAGAGAGAGAAAAATAAATCAGAGAGAGAGATACATAGATCTTTTTTTTTTTCTTTTTTTCTTTCTTTTTTCTTTTCTTTGTCTTCAATTTTTGTTTTTCTAACACTGAATTTTAAAGATACAGTATAGTTCTACAGAGAGAGGACATTGTAAAATTGATTGAAACAGTTGTATTCAAAATAGAATATTACTAAATGTTAAAAGGATTTGTGTATTAAACAGGCTTTTTTAAACCATGAATTTGCTTTTATTTGCTTTCCACAAAAAAGAAAATTTAGAGAATCTTCAGGAAAATTGTTACGTATAAAATGCAACATGACTGAGCATAAAATGTTCTGCATACTTCAGATGTTCTTGTTACACAGAAAAATTTATTAAACATGACTTTTTAAACCATGAATTTGTTTTTTGTTTTTTTGCTTTCAGGAAAGAGAGAAAGAATTTGAAGAAGCTATGGAAAAAGAGGGAGAACCAGTAGTGAGTTTATTTAGACTTGTTGCTAATGGTTACAATAAATATCATGAGTAACACTGCTCAGCCATTGTCTTATGACTTTTGTATCATAGGCCATACCAAGAATTATTCTGTAAATGGGAAGGTGCATGTAATCAATTACATATGACTAACTGGAAAGAGTAACTCATGAAGAGATGAAAGTGGATTATTATTATTATTATTATTATTATTATTATTATTATTATTATTATTATTTTATTAGTATTATTATTATTTTATTAGTATTATTATTATTATTATTATTATTAGTATTATTATCATTATTTTATTAGTATTATTATCATTATCATTATTATTATTATTTTATTAGTATTATTACTATTATTATTATTATTATTATTATTATTATTATTATTATTATTTTTATTATTATTATTATTATCATTATTATTATTATTATTATTATTATTATTATTTTTATTATTATTATTATTATTATTATTATCATTATTATTATTATTATTATTATTTTTATTATTATTATTATTAATTATTATTATTATTATTATTATTTTTTATTATTATTATTATTATTATTATTATTATTAGATTACTAAAGAAAAATAACAATATGCAACAGATTGACATTAAAATGGGGATATTAATAAGCAAATTATCTGTTTAGTGATTAACATGTATTATTATTTGTTGTTCAGATTCCGGGTGAAACTAACACAGAAGTTGGCCTGGCTGGAAAGAAAACAGTGGATACTGTTAAAGCTGTAAGAGTTTGAAATAATCTTCATTCATTTTAAAATACAAGAGATTAGGCTTTAGTTGTTATATATTGTAATTTAAACACACGTATCTGAACTCATTTTATATTATAATTTAATCATAAGTGTTAAGATTTATTATTTATATTATAATTTAAACTCAAGTATACTCTCAGATACTTTCTCTAATTTATAATTTATTAATGAATATTTCAATTTTTAACATGTTACAGTTTGAAATTCTGTTATGGAGGTGTGTGTAAATAATTATTTTATTTTATTTTATTTTATTTTATTTTATTTTATTTTATTTTATTTTATTTATTTTTTTTTTTCAGTATCATTGAAAATTTCAACATTAATAATGCAGTATTGAGTTTTGAGTTTAACCTAATTAATACTTTAATTAATAATTAAATAATTACCAAAAGTGAACTTGCATTGCTAATGTTTTTTTCTGAATTAGTTGTATGATTCATTTTGTAACTAATATCTTTTTGATTTTTCAAATGTTTTGGTACATAAAATTTTGGAGGAGTTTTGTTAATCCTGAAATAAAAACTTGTATTTTAAAATATTAACCATTATTATTTTTTATAATTTAGATTATGGGACCTCCAAGATAGTACAAATATGAATTCAGGACTGAAAAATATAGAACACTTTATTAAAATGATTCTTGTTATTAAACAACAGAAGCCATTTTTAAGTTATGTGGAAAAAAATACACATATGGTGGTTTTTTTAAAAATAAAAATATGGTGTTTTTTCTAATTTGCTTAACTTGGGGTGTGTTTTCAGGCCGAGAGAATTATTGAGGCTGTAGAAATATTTGAAGATGAGACAACTAAACAGAAAATTCACGAACAGGAATGTGCCAAAGCTAAAAAGGATGTAAGTTTACAGATTTATAATATAAAGCTGTTACAATTTTCTAAGATAATATTTTATAAGGTGATTTTTTTTTTTTTTTTTTTTTTTTTTTTTTTTTTTTTTTTTGCTGCATTTCAGCATTTTAACTGTTTTGTTTCTCTCTTCATATGAAAATTAAAATGGTTTGAATAACAATTTTGATTCAGTAAAAAAACTGTGAACCCATCTTTAAGTTACATAAAGTAAAATTGATAATTTGTCATTACCTTCTATATAATAGTAATTCTTGTTTATAGATATGTCTTTTTTTATTTGTTTTAATATTTTATTTTTATTTATTTTTATTTTTTTATTGATATAAATTTCTATTTAATATTTTATTTTTTATTCTTTTTATTTTTGTTTTAAATAAATACTTAATATTCTATTTATAGTATTTTTTTTATTATTTTTGTTTTAAATTTCTATTTAATATTTTAATCTTTATTTTTTATTATTTTTTTAAATTTAAAAAAAAAAATTTATTCTCTTTTTAATACTCAAACACATATTCAATTATCATTATTAATTTTTTTTTTTTTTTCTAAATAAATATTTAATGATTTGTGTCAACTTAAAAAGTTAGTAGATTGTTTAAAATGTTTTCTCTCCCACAATAAACACTGTTGTGTGTTACAGCTGCCTGCTCCAGATGTGCATCCAGTGATGCTTGCTCTTAATGTGAAATCTCCTCTTCAGTTCGTCCTGGAGGTCATCAAGAAAGTCAAATCAAGGTAGACTTTAATAATACTGTAATTTCAGAGTTTTGTAACAAGAGTGAAATGAAGGTAGATGTAATTTCAGAGTTTTTTGTGAAATTGAGTCAAATAATTTCAGAGTTTTGTAAAGAGAATCAAATCGAGGTACACTTTCATAATAATGTAATTTCAGAGTTTTGTAACTAGAGTGAAATCAAGATAGACTTTCATAATAATTTTTAATAATAAATTTATGCACAAAACAAAACCTGAAGGACTGCTGAATATACTTAGACTATCTCTTCCTATCTCTACACATAGACTTCAAATTTACATTTGTCATTTCACGTCTGTTAAATTTCGCGTTCTGCTTTCAGTGAGCTGGAGAAGTCTCTGCTGGTTTTGCCCTTCTCCTGTGTTACTCAGCTGATCAAAATACTGGACAAGATTCTGGAGGCAGGCTGGGAGGTGGAGCTCACCTCCAGATGTATCCTCTTTCTACTCAGGTAAGTCGTAAAACAAAAAACACAATCGTTTTCTTGTCAGCGATGACCTTTACTGTTTCGTGATACACGAATTTGCAACTGTTCATTTAATGTTTGTTTGCACGATTTCATTAATCATTCTCAGAAAATGTTTTTTTTTTTATGAAATTCTAATTGGTTATTATGATAGGAACAGTGACATTCTTAATGGTTGACTGTAGTTAAATTGTTAACGGTTGCTATGGTTACACTAGTGACATGCTGCTGCTGCTTTTAATTGTTTAAAACATTAATTTAGAATTTATATGCAGTTTTATTGACACGTAAACCATTGTTTATTTCAGATATGATGTTTGTGTCTTGTATTTATCAGTTTCAGGAATTAATGAGACATTTGTGCTTTTTTTTTTAATTTTTTTTTTTTAAAGAGTTCATCATGGGCAGATAACTTCGACCCAGTCATTGTTACCAGTGATTGACAGATTGAGACACAACATGGTATCAAAAGTCACAGAACTCAGGGTAAATAGTTTAAATTTTATACAGTATTAAATACAAAATTTAGTCATTATATACTAATAAAGATATCTATAAATTAATAGTTTTAATTTTTAAACAGTATTAAAAAAAAAAAAAAAAAAATTATATACTAATAAAGATATCTATAAATTAATAGTTTTACTTTTTATACAGTATTAAATAAATCTTTTAGTCTTTAATTACTAATAAAGATATCTTATAAGTTACTAGTTTGACTTTTATACAATCTTTTAGCAATTACATAGTAATAAAGATATCTATAATTTAATAGTTTTACTTTTTATACTGTATTAAATAAAAAATTTAGTCTTTAATTACTAATAAAGATATCTATAATTTAATGCCTTGATCTGTGATTGATACAAAAGTTCAGTCATGTTTCAGTCGCATGTGAAATGTAATCATATGCTCAAACACCGGTTTTTGAAAAAGCTACAAAACATCATTTCCAACTCTATATATATGTAATAAGATAGTTCTAAATACATAATAATTTATTTGGAATGTAATGAATTAATGCTGAAACTGTTTTAATACACAAAAAAATTAAATGGAGTTTTTCTTGTCCTACAGGATCAGATAGGATTCAATTTGGCAGGACTGGAGTTCCTACAAAAACAGGTGGAAAGTGCATCAGAAGTTAGATTCTTCACTGATGCAACAGAGAAACTGAGAGACAAGAGAAGAAAGAGAAAGAAAAAAGAAATACTTGTAATAAAAACCTGAAATGCTGAACTGTGTTGATGAGTAAATATGCATAAATGAAACAAATAAATATTTATATTTTCAAGTGATTCTTTTTGACACATATGTTAGCAAATAATAATGTATTATAACAGAAGAGACCATAAACTATTTTCTCTTTTCTTTTAAGGGTTTTAAATCATTTTGTACATAAAATTTTTAAAGATCTTGAAAATGGTTGTTTGAGAATTCACCAACTATCAAAACTTCCATTAAAGTTGTCATAAAAAACCCAGTATAAAAATGGCACATTAATGCATTTTAATTTATTCTAATAAAGCTTGTTGTCATCTGTTGAATAAAACCATCACACTGAAGTTCATCAAATATATGTAGATTGTATGTTATCATCATGGAATGTTAATGTGATGCAAGCCATCATGAAAACAAAAATATGTCTTGAAACACTCTGTTATATAAAACCGTGCAATATTTAACAAACAAAACTGAAGTTATAAAATGTACGTAGACTGTATGTTTTAACATAACAGAATGTTAATGTCATGTAACCTGTCATAAATATAATGTAACATGTCTTGAAAAACTTCATTGTAACAAATATATCAACTCTAAAATTCATTAAATGTACATAGACCGTATATTTTAGCATTCAGATATGTTTTAATGTAACAAACTATATCATGAAACCAAGAATTATGTCGAGAACCAAGCCTATCCTGGTCAAATTCAAGATGAAGAAAAATATGAACCCATAATGAACTATAATGTATATATTTTTTTTTGTATCATATGGTTGAATGATCAAAAATTTCATGAATTTAAATAAAAGTTCAACTGACAGTTCTCTGGGTTTGTTTTTAAGTTTTTAACAAAACAAAACTGCTTCATTATTAATGGTATTGTATGTTTTTTAACTTTTTGTTACCTTTTTTTTTTTTTTTATCTACAGAATATTTCAAAAAGATAATAAATACAAACTGAACCATTCAGTCAATTCAGAAAAAACATCAGTATTTCAAATTCACAGTTAGTAATTTTATAATTAAAATAATAAACTATAGCAGTTGATGTCTGATTGTTATTAAACAGACACAACAAGCACTCCACCTCAGTATTTGTCTTCTATGTTTGATTTATATATATATATATATTTTTTTTTTTTTTTTTTTTTTTTTTAATATCAGATCAATTTGAATATGTCCACTGTTGACATTCTCAAACTTTTTCTGATTTTCCTCTGAAACAGAATTAATTACAGTAACCATACTTTCTGTATGCCATTTTGAGAATGATCAAATATTTAATTTTTATTTTGTAAATTTTAAAATGGTCACAGCAAACGATTACAAACTGGAGATAAATCTGCCAGAGTTTATATTGATAATTAATTGTAGTTACTTCTTTTTCAGTTAAAAAGAAATGAGCTTTTGTAAAAGAAGATGGTGAAGAAAAAATAATAATAAAAAACAAAACAATTAATATTTAATGACTATAAATTAATTGTACTCAGTAATAAATTATCAGAATATATTCAGCAGTTTAGTATAATTAATAAGAATCATAAAAATATAAGAAAAGTCTCAAAAATATGTAAAACAGAAGTCTATAAAATATAGTTTTTAAGTTTTTTATTGTATACAACTATATATACATAATAAAAGTGTAAATGATAAAAAAAATATCAACAAAAACTTTAAAACAAAATATTTTTGTTACCCCACTCTAATCTCATTTTATAATAAAATAATTTGTTTTATATTTACTCAACATTACATTTTATGGGACTGTTCTTAGTTGAAAATACAAAAACATATTTAAAAGATGATCATATATTATCTTTTAACTAGTAAAAGGTGTAAAAATGCAATGATTATTTTTTTTAAATGATTTTACGTCGAGCATCATTCTGTTTTAGCAGACTGTTCTATACTAAATATACACAAAATTCATTTCAAAATTGTCACAAACTAAGCTGAATATAAGTGACAGATTTTTTAAATTATTTTTCTAATTATTCTCTGCATCATAATCATATTGTATTGTGACTGGTTTTCACAGAATGTTTTCTAAGTTTCTTCACCTCCCAGTTGACAAGCCTGCCTGCTAATCGATGTTACTAAATGATTTTATTTTCCAAATCAAACCGTGGTCTCGCCTGCGGTATCGACAAGCCAATGTGTAGAGTTAGTGATTTTCTTCTGCGTCATGTTCTCCAGAACCTCATCTAGATCAGTTTCTATGAAACCATGACCAACGTTGTCACTGCAGAGTCTGCTGGAGTTGTCCACTTCACTGTTGACGTCATCAATGTCCGTCTCTGATAAGTGGTGCTGTGGTGATGCAGATGATCTCACTCCACTGCCAGCCACGACATTGTTGTCATTAGTTGACATCTTACGATTTGTCATAGATGAAATGCAGACACTTCCACTGCCCGTTTTACAGTCAGTGCTTATTTCTGATGGAAGTTTTTTCTCCTTTCTTGCAACATAAGACAGAAACTGGTTCATTTCTTTGCCTCTGTTCACATCTGAGTGTCCATGAGGCAACGTATCAGCCTCTTTTACTGTCTTTCTGTTTGCAGGTTGATGTGCTGCTGCTGCTGCTGAAGAACTTGGAGGACTGACTGTTGACTGGGTCTTTAGCGTTATTTCACAGCTGAACTGTCATCACAGCAAGGTGTTTGTACTGGCGAGTCAGTGTCGTTGGCTGAAAAGGTTGTTTCGTATCGTAAAGGTTTAAACGTTGAAAGTGAAGCAGCATCACGACTGGTTGAATCTGATGGATTCCTCTCATCATCTTCATGTTTGTCTGTGATGTCAGGAGTGTGGAAAGAACTGGTGACACTGGGAACATGTTCTTTTATAGTTGTTAATGTTCCTGACTCTGGACCAGTTGAGAGTTGTTGAGGTCTGTAATAACCTTCAGCGTCGAATCCTTTCACATCTTCCTCTTCCGGGTTCGAACCATTTTCTTCACTGATTCGATTAACTCTGGAAAATGATTTCACGTCATTTCTAATGGAGTGACACCCACCTGCTTCTAAATGCTTCTTCTGGAATGCCTTGTTCAAGTAGCACGGTGGTGGGACGTTGGTGCCCATCAGGTTATTGTCAAACGGCCAGCATTCTAGTGGGGATTTTCTCTTGGGTGGGACAGGAGGCGGAGACATAGCAGTGGTCTTGCTTGTGCAGGTGTTGCCCTTCTTGGAAGAACCGATCTTCTTCTTTTTCAGTGGAACAGCATAGATCGCTTGTAGAGACTGAGCTTTCTTCATCGTTGCCTGCTGTTGTGGAATCCAGTTTCTGTCTCCCGTGGAACATTTTGCTGTGTCATCTTTTGTACACAAGTCTGGATCCATGTAGCCAGGGTCCAAGTAATCGTTCTGAATCTGCTGTTTTCGAGGACTGGTGCTTCTGGAGGACACAGTGTCCTCGACTTCATGGTAAATGAGACTTTTATCCTGGAGGACAGAAGCTGGTTGTTTAGACAGGACCGGGCAACGTAAAGGAGGGATTGGTTTTGCCGGTTTTGTACTCCTCTGGTTGGTGGTCAGTTCTCCTTTGGATGTCCAAGACAGAACACTCACCTTGTACAGGTTGGAACTGGAAAAAAAAATGGGTGAGAGAAATGTTACTGAAAATCAAGTAGTGAATGCAGTTCTAGTTATAAAAATTAGAAAAATATTTTTGACATGTCACATTGAATCTTTAAACAGAAGATGTTGTTGTGCATCTTATAAAATGTATTTTCCTTTGTAATGATGTCTAATATTTGTCACAGTATATTATTATAAATAACTGTTAGCTATACAAAGTATTATACAAAATTGCAAAAGCTGATAGCTAAATGACTGTAACTGATTATTTAGTAATTCACAGTGGTCAAAATGAGTGTTAGGCATCTAGAACAAAAACTACAAAAATAACTGACAAGAGAAAAAAGCTGTGTAATAGAAATATGATAAAAAAAAAAAATCATCTTCTGAATCTTGTTGATTCATAGTGGTCTAAGTTAGCATTAGTCATCTAGTACAAATACTACAAAAATGATTGACAACAAGAGGAAAAAGCTGTATAATAGAAATGTGATAAATAAAAAAGTTGTCTACTGTACCTGGTTGATGCAGTATTTTCTGAATGAACCGATACTGGATTCTCAATCTCACTTTCTTTGTCAACCTGTAGTAAAATAAAATTACAATACTTGTTTTCTCTGTATTTTTCAAAACAAATACTGACAATAAATGACTAGCAACTCCCTTTCCAGCTAACCATACACTACTAAACTGGATTAACAGCATTTTTATATGCATGTATTGCATATAGAAGAGTACATACTATTCATTTTGCACAAACCAATCTCAAGTAAGTATAAGAAATTATCTGTGGAGAATTCAGTTATCAACATTCCCCATGTTAACATTTTCTAAGTGAGATGAAGCATCTTCTTAAACATCCCCCAAAAAACAAGCATTTTTATTTATTTTAGCTAATAAATAATTTTAAATTGTTTACCTGAATGGTGTTCTCTTTTTCAGTCTCATCTTTATTTGCTGGTAAAAACTGAAGAAAAAAAAAAAAAAAAACAAAATTATGTTTAAAACTTTTAGTTCACTTTGTTAAGATTTTGAAGAAAAAAAAAAATATATATATTACAATACAAATTTATGTTTAAAACTTAAATAAATAAATAAAAAAATAAATAAGGCCTCAAAAAAAAATAAAACTTAAAATTAAATAAATAAATAAGTGTTAAAGTGAATAAAGTGTATAAATTAGTAACATCAACATGGACTGAAGCAACTATTTTTTTATATATAATCTTAATAAAAATAAAAATAAATATTAAATTTGATGCATCTACATATAAATCATTTTGAACAACAAAACACCACCACCACCATCATGAACAACTGCTCATACCAAACCAAGTAACTGAAGAAAAAAAACAACATTTTATAACAAAATTACAGAATTAAATACTTTTCCATGGTGTCTCCCTCTTGGAATTGTCAACCCAAGCGGGGATTTTCCGAATGTAGAAAACGGAGAATTCATGCTGTCAGGTCCTTCCATGCTGAGGTTGATGGTTCCAGGAAAGAGAGAAATATTGGAACAAGTGTCATCGGTGAAAATGAATCTCTGTCGAATAGCTGGACGGGGGTGGAGTTTCAAGAATCTCGGAGCCTCGGTAGTATTTCTAAGTGAGTGAGATTCATAAAGTTTTGGTGAATTTAGATTTAAATGTTTAATAATAATGATAATGATAATGATAATGATAAGAAGAAGAAGAAGAAGAAGAAAGAAAGAAAAGAAAGTAAAAGGAAGATGGAAAGACAAAACAGAATTATTTTTTTTTTTATATATATTACTGTAAATAGCTACTAAAAAAATGATGTATTTCACAAAATACAAATTAAAACAGTGCTAAATAATGAATTAATTTTTTTTTTTAAATTTACGGGATGAAATTAATAATTGAAAACTAAAATAAAGAATGAATGAATGAATATCAACCATTTAATTATTAATTTTTTAGGTGATATATAAGCATGTCTTGCAGAACAATATTTCAGAGAATAAACCATGCACATTATGCTTTATCAAATCACAGCAAGGAATTATTTCCATGGATGCTATAACAAAGATGAAAGCACATGCTATATATATAGTCTGACATATGCAACAGACAGACAAGGAAGAGAAACCAGATTTCAGTGTGTGATAAACTGTGTATCATACCTAATCTCTGTTTTTCAAATTTTATTCTCACCTGATTCAGTTTCTTTCTATTCCACTGTTTGACGAATGTTTTAAAATACGTCTTTATTTTTGGAGAGGTCAAGTCCTTTGGTTGTTTATTTTTCTGCAAAATTTAAAAAAAAAACAATAAAATAAAATCACTGAAATATTATTTAGATAGAACTCATTTAAGATCAAATAAAGAAGTAATATATATATATGTATTTCTTTAACTGGATTTAAAGTGGGAAGCATTAGCCTCAATACATTTGAATTAAGTATTTCCAAATTTTTAAAACCTACTTAAGTGTTAATAATGATAATATCTGTTAATATCTGTTAATATTAATAATAATAATAATAATAATAATAATAATAATAATAATAATAATAATAATAATAATTAATTATAATACAAGACTAAATTGACAATTCTTTGCCAGATTGTCACATCACTGTCATACTTTATCAATTATTCAATAGCAAAGACTAACCTCTGACACAAATATATTAATTATCTGGAAGCATAAAATACATTTTGATAATGTTTACTACATAACTGTAGGTATATTTTGTGGTATTTATAATTTCTAGGTAAGGTTAGTGTATTGTTCAGGTCTCACCTCTTCTTTCAACCATATTTTAAATTCTGTCTGTTTGCTTAAAAAGTCATCCATGGATATATTATCTGAAAAAGCACAAAAAACAATGTGTTTACAATTATAAACATTTTTAAGATTGATACATAATATTTACTATCAACATGAAGTTTAAAGGCAGTTAAATACAATTATTTACAATTCTGTTAAAGGCATCTTCTAATAAAGAATATTCAATATTTGATCAAGAATTTGGATATAGAGTAGTCAAAAACTATCTTCTTTTACACTTTAAATCAACTTAACTAAAGTGCTCTAACAGAGGGAATTCAAAATCACACATTAATACTAAAGAAAGTAACTGAATAAACCTAATCAAATGATGACATAAATAAAGTGGATCAAGTTTATAAGATTTTGAATGATATGGCATTTTCATACATCAAAAAAAAAATAAGAAAAAACAAATCAAAAAAAAAAAAAGATGACTAAAATGAAACAGTTTAAATAACAATATTTTCAGTAATAAATTTATTTTCTATATTTAAGCTATGAAACTTACTGGACTGAATTTTCTTCTGTTTGTCTTTTTCACGTTTGCGATCTCTTCTGGTTGACTTCAAAGCTAATACTCTCTCTTTTCGACTAACAGCAGCAGGAACAACTACATCTGAAAATTAATAAATTCACTAACTGTTCACAAATATTTCTTATAATTTTATATTAATTAATATATACATATGTGAGACAGATGATGTTGTATATGCATGAAACTTATATGTATGTATCATATATGTCACTCTGTGTGTATGTTTGTATGTTTGTTCTAAATAATGGTGTAAACTCATGTGAATATACCATATATGTCACTATATATATATAGATATTTATATGAGACATGTGGTACTTTTGTGTGTCTGTGTGTGTGTGCTTTTGTGCACAGAAACATGTCATAAGTAGGTTATCATTTGTGGTTTTTTTCTTGTCCTGTCACTTACCTGAGTCAACGCTGTTGTCTGAATGTTGCGACGATGTATCTGGTGAATCAGAATCTTCATCATCCAGGTGTACTTCATTTATAGCTGGGCATGAAGCACTCACTTTGGACATTTTGCCCAGGTTCAGTTTCCTTTTCAGTCTAAAATTGCGAAAATTCAAAATATAATATTTTAAAAACAGCTTAAACTAGCAAAAAAAAGTATTTTTCAGTTATACATAATTACAGTTACAAGCTTTCACAATATTCAGTATTTAGAAAAATATAAATATTATAAAATATTTATTTAAAATAATTATATGATTTATCATATACCACTTTTATTTTTACAGTTATATAATAATGTTAGGACAATGTCAAACTGAAGTTAATAATATAATTCATTTAATTGTAATCAAATTCAGTAACACAATCATAATAATCATAACATAACATACCATTACATTCATAAAACTATTATAAAATAATTAATTAGTTAACTTAATATATTACATTTTCTATGTACATACTTATACTATTTTAACTAATAATTAGACCTCAACACAGAAGAGACTGAAGAAAAATAACAGATAATATTTACTTGTGTGCGGATTTGTACTGAAATTCTTTTATTATTTTTTTTCTAAGATGAATTTAAAATAAAAATTAATACCGGTGCTGATAATATATCATAAAGTGATATGCTGAAAATCTAAATACTTAAAATAGGAATCATGCGGAGTATTTACAAAGGCTTAAACATAACATTTTCTATTACTTGGTGTAACTACGTCTTTAATATGATTATTAACAAGTGTTATTACAGAACCATTACATTGACAAGTCCCATTACATCAACAAAGACCACATATTTCTAAAATCAATCCTTACCTTAACATTTTTATGATAAACCAGGACCTTTTAAATTCGTATTTGTGCGCCGCTTGCACCTAGTCCTAAAGTTCTGTTACGCCTCACTCATCTACTAAGTACAGATAATTACCGCCGGGTATTAGTGTATGTAGAATTAAATACTCGGACTGAGTGACGTTTTCTTCAATTCGGTCATTCAGTTGTTATTTTCCATTTTAGTTAGCGGTCGATATTCTAATGTAATCAGTTTTTATAGCTTTTTCAATTTTGAAATTTTTATTTTCTGTAATATGCAGTTTTAAAATGTTGGTTAAGAAAATCTATACACTTTTAAGCCTTCCAAATGTTTATCAAAACGTAAAATGTTGTTTACAATATAGACGTAACTGGGCCAGTAGATACGTTCCAAGTTTTAAAGAGACATACTCGTACCAGTATTGCACAGTAGCTGGAAGCAGGGTGCAAGAGTTAAATAATATAAGTTCAAAAGAACTTCTTGAAAAATATGATACAATTCTTTTAGACTGCGATGGAGTTCTTTGGAAAACGGATCATGTGACACCTCTCCCAGGCATAGCAGAAACCATGAACAGACTGAGGAAGATGGGAAAACAAATATTATTCGTCACTAACAACAGTATGCATGATCGAGACATGTATGTGCGCAAGTTTAAAGAATACGGTTTTGAAGCTACGGATAGCGAGGTGTTTTGTGTAGCTTACGCTGCTGCCATATACTTGAAAAATGTCGCAAAAATTACAAAAGCGGTGTATGTTTCCGGAAGCCCAGGCATGCAGAGTGAACTTGAAAAAGCAGGTATTTCGTTTTTTGGAATCGGACCTGATCCTGATGAAAGCACTGGTGCTGTTGAAAAGCTTCTGAAAGTCAAACTTCGCGACGATGTCGAAGCAGTATTAGTTGGATTTGATTACCATTTCAATTACAGTAAAATGTTCAAAGCAGCGAGCTATCTGACCAACCCAGACTGTTTGTATTTTGCTACAAACAGTCTGGAGACGGGGGCCATGATAGCACCAAACAGACGCCAGCCAGTGACTGGAGCAAATGTAGCAGCGATTTCAGCAGCGTCGAAAAGAAATCCCATGGTACTTGGGAAACCATATTTCCACATGTTTGAGTGCATTAAAGCGATGTATCCTGATATAAATAAATCTAGAACAGTGATGATTGGCGACAGTCTTCAAGCCGATATTCAGTTTGCTAAAAATAATGGAATTGATTCTGTGCTGGTTTTAACTGGTATGAGTGATTTTCAGACGGTAAAAGATACTGGCATAGAACCGACGTATTTTCTACAGTCGCTTGCTGATTTACTGTGATAATCATTGGTGGCATTGTGCAAGAACAAATAAATAATGCTTTTTCAAAATAATCAAAGTATTGTTGAAACTTAATTTAATAATAATAATAAAGTTATTTCGAAACACAAAATAAATAAAGATAACCAGCAAAAATATGGATGTTGTTGTTTAATTATTTTCGTTTTAGTTTAAGTAATAAATAATATTAATGTTTATACTATGAAACGGATGACTGTTAACCTGACATTTAAAGAAACAACAAAAAAACAAAAAAATCAATCACATATTAAAATAATTAGTTTTCCGTGCTAATTTACAAATTTATATTCGTACAAAATGCTACATGCTAATTTTCGTACATGTGTGTGTGTGTGTGTGTTGTATATTTTTATAGTGTTAGTAATAATGGTTGAGAATTTATATACCTCGGTTCAAACACCAAAAGAATTCCTCTTTAATAAATAAAACAATAAAATTAGTATCTATGAAACAAAAGTAAAAATACAAGTACTAGCTACAAAATAATCGTTTAAAATTATTTTTGGTTTATTTAATTCTGTGTACAGGTAAATACATTTGTTTGGGAAATACAACAAATAGAAGAGAAAGAAAAACAACTTTGTGCGTCTTTTTTTATTTGTAAAATATGTGCATGAGCATACATTTTACAGTAAATTGTATAAAATGTATATATTTTTTAGTTTTGTTTTGTTTTGGTTGTTTTTGTTTTTTATGTGTTCGCGCGTTTTCAAAATTTAGATTCTTAATATTAGCTTAGATCCCGTAGCATGCATTCCAAGAATGAGTTACTTACAAAATTCATTAAATATACGCAATTACGATTATGTTATTTTCTAACGTAATAATATACTACATAATGCCGGCGATACAACATTTTGCCATTAAAACCTAAATTAGGCAAACGTAGTACATTTTTAAATCAAATTTGATGGAATGATGAATTTTGTCTTATTTTTATTACTACAATACTATAGTCTTTGGTTACTGACGAGGTTTTGAAAAACTAATGTTTATATTTTTAATTTTTATTTATGTATTTATTTATTTTGTTAGTGAAAGTTATTAATTGTGCAGTGGTACCAATAGGGATAATAATTTAGAGTTACTTCCCTTATTTACAGACGTTCGGCTGACATCTTTTTTATTCCCTAAACAGATTAGATCTTAAACGTTTCCACAATGTCGGAAAGAAAAGTCCTCAATGTAAGTAAAATTACATTTTATTAAGCAATGTACTACCTCTATCACGAAAATTATAACTGTCAAAAGTGTAACAAAGTATTAAATTAAAATTATGTGTTTTCGTCACTATTTTAGTATTTAAATTCGTTGCTTCAGTTTTCTTTGAAACTTTGAAATTAAAGACGTAATTACTTTTTAATCATTATTTAAAATGATATTGAGGTTAATGAATAATTGCTATTATTCCTATAATGTATCAGCATTGGCGATGCTACATACAATTTTTTTGGAAATATTAGCAATGATTTCAACTAGTCTCTCTCTCTCTCTCTCTCTCTCTCTCTCTCTCTCTCTCTCTCTCTCTCTCTCTCTCTCTCTCTCTCTCTCTCTCTCTCTCTCTTACCAAGAGTATCTATCTTTCTATTTGTTATCTGTCTAACTATCTATTTATTTATTTATATTTCAGAAATACTATCCTCCTGATTTTGATCCTACAAAAATACCCAAGATGCGGATGCCTAGAAATCAGACTTTCTGCATCCGAATTATGGCACCATTTAATATGAGGTATGTTATTTTTATTACTGTATAATAATATATAATAAAATATAGTTTAGTACATTAATTTATGGCATACATCAAAATGTTTTTGTATAAGTGATTTAATATATTTAACTGTAAAATTTGAAAATGTAGATGATAATGTCTATTTACTGATACGTCTTTCATTAAATATTAAATATTAAACTGGATGTAATTAATGTTATTTCTAGGTCGTTGGATGTACATATTTATCAGTATTTTATTTTTGTATTTTATTTAGGTGTGACACCTGTGGAGAGTATATTTACAAGGGCAAGAAGTTCAATTCAAGGAAAGAGAATGTAGAAGATGAGTATTACCTGGGTCTCAGAATTTTCAGATTCTACATCAAGTGTCCAAGATGTGTTGCAGAAATTGCTTTCAAAGTAAGAAATTTATAACTTGCATGTATTATGTATCACTGTAATATCCTGAACCACATAATGATCTCATCTATAAACTGACCAGCAATGAGACCTATTTAAATTTTTTATTAAATTTATTAAAAAATAAAAAATGTTATTAAATTTGTTGTTAATTCTGTTAAAGTAATAAATGGACTAAATGGCAAAAATCAATGGAACATTTTTTTTTTTTTTCTCTATTCATGTGTCTGTCTGTGTGTGTATGAGTGTGTGAGAGAAAAAGATAAGAATGTTGTGTTATTGTGTGATGTGTATTCTGTTGTTGTTGTTGAGGTTATATATAAATGTGTAATGGTTTCTGATTGTCACTGTTCTAATCCCAGACTGATCTGCACAACACAGACTATGCACTGGAGGCTGGCGCCACTCGCCTCTTTGAGGCAGAGAAACTGGCAAAGAAAATGGCCGAACAGGAACAAAAAGAGAAAGAAGCAGAAGAACTAAACCCAATGACTGTAAGTATTTTATTTTTATTTTTTTATTATTATTATTTTTTTTTTATTTATTTATTTTTTTTTTTTTTTTTTTTTTTTTTATTATTATTATTTTTTTTTTATTATTATTTGTTGTTGTTGTTGGTAGCAGTGGCGATGGTGTTTATTAAATGTAAAATATCCATGCTGATAATTAATTTATTTTACTAAATATATATTAAATATCACTGGTATGTGCTACACAGTTCTATACTTAAACACACACAGACACACACATTTATACAAAGTTCTGGACATGTTATGGAAATTATATTAATAATATTAGATTCCTCATTAATCATAAAAAAAAATCTGAAAATATATATTCAAATTCTTTTTATATATATATTCTTACATCTAAAGTTTAGTACACATATATTAGTTAAATTTATTTGTTAGCCTATTTCTTTCTTTTTTATTAAGTGACAATTTAATTTGATTTATTAATTGTTTGTTTGTTCGTTCTTGTTTATTGTCAGATAATGCTTATAGTGAAAAAATACATTAACTATAATTATTTGGATTACTTTGTGTTCAAGGTTTTGGAGAACCGTACAAAAGCAAGCAGAAATGAGATGGATCAGCTTGATTCACTTGAAGAGCTGAGAGAGATGAATTCCCGTTACTCAAAAATGAGTCATGAGCAGATACTCAAATATCACCAGACATATGAGGTGGAACTGAAAAAACTGCAAGACGAAGAAGAGGACAAAATGGTCAAGTATGTTTTAATTGTTAACACAGGTTTCTGACAGTTAATAGTTTCAAATGTCTGGAAGAAAGTTTTATTTTTATTTTATATCTATTATTTTTAATATTTTCATTATTATTACTAGTAGTATCACCACTAGTTTAAAATTAAATATTATGAAGTTATTTTTCAATTATTGTTTAAATTTATAAATGCTATAATATTTCTGATTATTGTAATATACGTCTTGCTGTTGTTTATTCTCTATATAATATGATGATGAAATGACTCTTGAAATAAAACAGTAATATAATACCATCCAAAAAGCAAATATATAATACCCATTTCATTGTATCAGTGGGAATTTTAATAAGAAATACATTTATCATTATTATTATTATTATTATTATTATTATTATTATTATCATTATCATTATCATTATCATTATCATTATCATTATTATTATTTATTTATTTATTTATTTATTTATTTATTTATTTATTTATTTATTCATTTATTTACATAGAGAAATCTTTGGTGAAAAGAATGGTGTCACTGTAAAACGTCTGGCTGACGATGACAGCGACGGTGATGATGAAGACAAATCACTTCCTAAAAAAATTAAAATTCCAGAGAACCCTACAGATATTCTCACTGTGGTTTGTAGCATTTTATATCTTTCAGCTAATTTTAAAAATTAATTGTAAATTAATCCTGACAGTAACCTTTGTCTTCTAATATATTTTATTTGACTTTATTTGAAGATACCAGTCTTATAGTCATGTTTTTAGGTGATTTTCTTTTTTATTTACATTCTCAAACATCTTTAAATTAATATTTCTATGCTTTGTGATATGTTCATGCAACCATAGCCTCATTTTTAATGTATTATCTGTTTCAGGATGCTCAGCAGAATGAACCAAAGAAGAAAGAATCCTGGCAGAAAAGTGTTGGTGTGTTTTCAACTTCAAGGAAAACTCTCACCGGTTTAGTAAAGAAGAAATCTTCCTGTGCGTCTGCTAATGGAGCATCTTCCACTCAAACAAGCAGCGATCAGTTGACTGCGACTTCGAAATCAGACGTTTTTAAATCTGACAGCAATCAGAGAGTCCTGACCTCAGTGTCAGAAGGTTCAAAATCCAGTAACATTCAGTCAGCTGTGATAAGTGAATCACAACCAGTCAAATCTGATAGTGATCAGTCAACTGTGAAATGCAAATCAGACTTTTCTAAATCTGCAGAATCCAATTCTGATCATCCAACCGTAACATCTAAATCGGACGTTTCAAAACTGAACAGCTCACCTGCAACATCAAGGACTGTATCAAGTCTGATGCTGCTAGGAAATTATTCTGACAGTGACAGTGGGCAGGACACAGACTGACACCGATTATAATTTATTAAAGTTCTGACAGTGACAGTGGGCAGGATACAGACTGATACTGATTGAAATTATTAAAGTTCTGACAGTGACAGTGGGCAGGATACAGACTGATACTGATTGAAATTATTAAAGTTCTGACAGTGACAGTGGGCAGGATACAGACTGACACTGATTATAATTTATTAAAGTTCTGACAGTGACAGTGGGCAGGATACAGACTGACACTGATTATAATTTATTAAAGTTCTGACAGTGACAGTGGGCAGGATACAGACTGATACTGATTGAAATTATTAAAGTTCTGACAGCAACTGAGCAGGATACAGATAGAATGTATTAAAGTTTGAGAAATTACTCCGACAGTAACAACTGAGCAGGATACAGACTGACACTGATTAAAATGAATTAAAATTTGTCTGAGAAATTGATCTGACAGTAGATACAGAGTGATTTTAATTCTGACAGAAACAAGACATGATGTGAAATTACACCTGACGCAGTTACTGTTGTCAGTCACTGCTCATAATGTACAAAAACAAATTTCTCTCATTTCCATAAAATGTCTAGCCTAAGACACAAGAAGCAGGATTTGTGTAGAACATGTCACCGATTTTTATTCACAGAATAAAATATATTTTTTAAATTATATAAAATATATCAGTGTATGTTCTTAGAATGAGGATAATAAATTTTAATTCATTTTGTATTTGTTTTTATTTTTAATTTTTGTATTAAATACCACCTCCTCTTCGAACTAATAATACACAGTGTATTTTGGAAGATTTCATGAGCTCTTCTGCAGACTAGTGAACCAGGTTTATGTTTGAGAATTTCATGAATCTGTTGACGCAAGTTCTGTTTTCAATCATTCCTTGTGTAACAGATATTCCGAGTATGGCAAAAAACTATAGAATCATTTTGCAAGAACGAAATTACATTCCTCTCAAAGCACGTATCAATTTCACAACGGATTATACTTTAGTAATAAAACTTGCTTAAAATGGGTATCTTTCTTTTTTATTTTATTTTTTAATTTTTTTTTTTTTTTTTTTTTTTATAGTGCTTAGTGTTATTGTTGTTCTAATATTATTATTATTATTATTATTATTATTATTATTATTATTATTTACTTGTTCACATTTCAGACACATTTGAATATTTTTAAAGTACTTCTAGTTGTGCAGGCTGTAGTAAAGTCTGTTGGTTTACTGTTCACATTTTTATCGTCAGTTAATTGTTTACTGGATTAGCTTTACGACCTAACGCATCTGTTATTCATAGCTTTTCATCGTCTCGTTTGCTTTAGAATAGTATCATGATGTAATGTGAAACCTGGCAGTCCTTTAAAAAGAATAATAAATAAAAATAAAAAACGAAAAACAGAAAGAAAAAAAATATGGCGTAATCATTTGCGGTTGAATTCCATCGTTAAACAATTTCGGTTTGGTCGTTCTTTCAGTTTAATAAGTATAGATATCCGCCAAACAACAACAAATAAAAATAAATCTCAAATATCCGACATCTGCAACATCAGCCAAAAGTAATTGTATTTGTAAATTATACCTTTTTTCTTTCCTTTTCAACCCCTCTTATTGCAGTTAGCTTTGTCAGTATTATATTTCTGTAATATTAAATTTGATTGCGATCTTGTTATAGATTTTTAAAATTTTTATTTATCTATTTATTATTATTATTATTATTATTATTATTATTATTATTATTATTATTATTAATTAATTACATTTTAATAACATCATTAATCTATCGTCATAGGCAATCATTATGACGTATGTAATTACGCGTTTGAAGTATACTTCACAACATTAATAATGCACAATTATTTCCTTACGCAGTCCAGGAGGTCTTCGACAATTAAAGAGTAATTCTTAGCACAAAGCTGTGATTAAAATAATTTAGCAATCGCTCTTTTCAATATCGTTTATACTCTTCTCTCTCTCTCTGTATCTTTTTTTTTATCCCTGTTTCTCACTGACTCTACGTGTCGAAGAAAAGCCAGACTCATAATTAAAATAGCGTATTCATGGAGGTGAAAAGGCAACCATTTATTAAAACGACTCATAAACGATTTTCATTAAATCCCTTTTTTTTTCCTTCACTACAGTCAATAAGCATGCTACGACGTATCCCAAACAGAGCCTCTCTGCCGCAGATAGACTACGCTATCGATTTTCTGGTACCAGCTGTATTTATTTTGTATCCAAACTGCGCTGCCTCGGTTCTGCTAGTTAATGGCTGCCATTTTTCTCGTCTGCCATCGTAACTGTGTTCGTCTGACATGGTAGGTTGTATTCTGTTTAAACGTATCGTTTACAAAGAATCAGATTTTTAAATAATTAACGAATACATTGATTTAAGAAGCATATGTGCTCTGTTTTATATGGATTAAGAAGGTCTTCGACAATTTATATTTATTAACCGATATTTTGTTTTCTTTATAACAGGTTCTGTGGTTCAAAGGCTATTATTTTGTTAATTGCTACTATTTATTTATTCCTAGCTATTTAGATTAGCTTTCGTTAGGGACTCTGGTGTTCAATGTGGGAATTTAAGCTACTAAATATTAACTGAGACACGGCTTTGAGTCGACTGCTCATTATTTCAGAGTTCATATGTATTCATAAAAAGGGTACCACTGCTACTACTGCTACCGTTACTATTACTGCTATTACTGCTGCTATTACTACTGCTACTGGTATTACCATTATTGTTGTGTTATTATTGTTGCTGACGTCGTTGTTGATGATATATGTATGTGTGTGTGTGTATGTATATATGTATATGTATAATAATATATATATAGATATATATATATATGTATGTCTATATACACACATATATATATATAGATATAGATATATATGTATGTCTATATATATATATACATATACATACATATATATATATATATATACACACACACATATATAGATGTATATATATGTGTGTGTGTGTGTTGGGTGTAATATTTAATAATTTTTATTGATATTTTTAGTATATTAATATATATCGATATAGACATAGATGTATATGTATATATATGTGTGTGTGGGTGTAATATTTAATCATTTTTATTGATATTTTAAGTTCGACAAATATAAAAAATATACGTTTAAAACCGCTTACGTTTTCAGAATTGCAATTTCTGCATAAACACCTTTTAACCTGTATGCGGGCTGGTGGTGCAATTTCACCCACTAACCAATGGCAACAGAATAAAAGTTTGTTAATGGCACAACTAACTCTCTAAATAAGATTAATATAAAATGAACACGTGGCTGATTTTCAGGAATAGAAACATGGGGTTAACTATGTCTGGCACAAGTTAACCATTATTATTAAAATATATTATGTTTTGTTTTTTTTTTTTTTTTTCTGGATTTATTTATTTATTAATTTATTATGTTGTTGTTTGTTTTCCGTTATTAATACTGCTGTTGTTGCTGCTCTTGTTGTTGTCCTCGTTGTTGATGATGATCATGCTCTCTTGTTCATGGTTGTTTTCATTAAACAGTTATTTTTTTCTCTCTCTCTCTCTTCCAGTGAATGTAATGCATTATACTGTTAACAACGACGCCACATGTTCGTTGCAGAGATGACAATGCTGTCGCTAACTCTTGTGATTGCTGCTGCCGTGACGCTCAAAGACGTCGTCGCCTTCCCGAGGGTGATCACCATTGGAGCCGCTTTGAGTTCGGAACGAAACCAGGAAATCTTCCATGCTGCTGTGGACAGTCTGAACAACCCCCCGCTGGACCACAATGTGTATTTCAACGCCACCTCGATTCCCATGGATTCGAACCCGATACGCTCCGCGCTGGACGTGTGCGATAAACTCCTGCCGCAGGAGGTGTTCACGGTGATAGCAAGTCACCCGAATTCGTCAGACCAGTCTCCTATTTCCGTCTCCTACACGTGCGGTTTCTATCACATTCCTGTTATTGGGATTGCGGCGAGAGACAGCGCTTTCTCGGATCAGGTAAACAGAGTTTTCTAAAACTGAGTGACTGTAAATATATTTCTCACATTATATATAGGCCTAAAATAATAAATAAATAAATAAATAAATAAATAATAATAATAATAATAATAATAATAATAATAATAATAACAATAACAATAATAATAATAATAATAATAATAATAATAATAATAATAATAATAATAATAATAAATAAAATAAATAAATAAATAAATAAATAAATATAAAAAATAAATAATAACAATAACAATAATAATAATAAAATAAATAAATAAATAAATATAAAAAATAAATAATAACAATAACAATAATAATAATAAAATAAAGAAATAATTAAACCAGAAATTTTATTATTATTATTATTATTATTATTATTATTATTATTATTATTATTATTATTATTATTAATTTAGTTAGTTAGTTAATTAGTTAACTATTTATTTTATCTTATTTTATTAATTTTTATGAATATTAGCGCGGTTATAATATAGAACTGTTTCCAAAATAATATATCCTTAAAGCAGGTAATATTATTATTTAATGCTTACATAGGCATAATACATATATTTTATAAAGCATGCATATGTAATACAATTTTAGGATGTAAATTATTATAATACTTATGATTAACAATAATCATGTTTTATATGTAATAAACAATTTGTACAATGTGATAAACACATTGTAATAAACAAGATTTACAAAGTAATAAATATTGTACACATAATTACTTTTGAAAATGTAATAAATAAGCATTATATAAATATTGATTATATTATTACATTTTACAGTGTAATAAACAAGTTTTACAATGTAAGAAAACGTATTTACATTATTACTTTTTACAGAGTAATAAACAAGTTTTATAATGTAATAAACATGATACACATGTATTTTAGTGTGTGTACGTATAACATAACATACGTTTCACATATTATAACTATGATTCATAATGGAGAGATTTGAAGTTCATGAAAATTACAGCACACAGATGTTTTGTATAATTACTCTGTGCATTACAATAGCGTGAAATGCTTGTGTGTTACACTTATACAAACTGTAATTTAGTATTATAATTGTAATAACTGAAAATGTTCAAATAACTATAAGAACTGCAAAATTTAACTATTTCAAGTTTAATTAACAAATGTTTTGATCGCACTTAATTTTACAATTATAAAAATCGTAAATAACGTATTGATTATGATTATAATAATCAATTATTCACAGTTTCACAGTTGTAATCATAAAACAAAAGCTTTTCACATCACGAATTATGGTAATATTAATAATACATATATTTTTTACATGCGCTGTTACCGTTTTAATGGAAAACGACAATACTCTGATATTGATCATAACAGGCAGTCTTGCAAGACTAATATTATTTCATGGTTACTTGATTTAGATAATAATGAATTTGATAGGTTTTCGTCAGACAATATAACATTTGTGCATAATTACAAAGATCTTGTTTGTCAAAGACTAAAATACATTTTCTTCTAGCTTAGTGTAACCTCTTCTCAGATTTCGTATTTTACTGTAAATATTCATGTTCATTCAGCATGCGAAAACATATAAAATGAATGTGGATTTTTAAAACAAGTCAATACTGATGGTTATCGCCCATTAAATAAACAGCAATATTTAGACAATATAATAATAATAATAATAATAATAATAATAATGATAATAATAATAATAATAATAATTATTATTATTATCAATATTATTATTATTTTATTATTATTATTATCATCATCATTATCATCATCATCATTATTATTATTATCATCATCATCATCATTATTATTATTATTATCATCATCATCATCATCATCATCATCATTATTATTATTATTATTATTATTTATTGTTGTTGTTTTTTCCTATTATAGTTTATTTATTTATTTATTTATTTATTTATTTATTTATATTATTATTATTATTTCTTCTACTACTACTACTATCATAATTATAATTTATTGTTGTTATTACTATTACTGTTTAAATATTTAGTTTAGTTGGTTAGTTAGGTTATTCTATTATTATTATTATTATTATTATTATTATTATTATTATTATTATTATTATTATTATTATTATCAGTTTAGAAAGAAAATAGCTGATGGACACATTTATTATTTTAGATCGTCCATTCGACATTTTTGCGCACCGTCCCGCCACTGTTCCAGCAGGCAGACGTCTGGATTGCCCTGTTACAGTATTTTGAGTGGAATCAGATCATTCTCATACACAGCTCTGATGAAGAGGGTCGGGCCATACTGAGTCGTTTTCAGACTTTAGCTGAACCTGCCAAAATTAAGGTAATGTTAATTAACTGTTGCCATGGTGTTTGAAATAAACAGAGATTACGTCACTGGAAGTGACTGATAATACAGTGTAATACAGTTTTGGCGTGACTGTGAACGACCTCTCGAAATTTGATAATATTGTCGTGACAACTAGTATTATGTTCGTCAGATAACACGACTTGATTGATGGTTAATTACACAGATGAATTATTACCTACAGCTGTGCTTTTAAAGGCGATGCAGTTTTTGTTGTTGTTGCTATTGTTTCTGCAGTTATTGCCTTTCTTCTTCTACTTCTTTTTTTTTTCTTCTACTTCTTCTTCTTCTTCTTTTTCTTCTTCTTCTTCTTATTATTATTATTATTAGTAGTAGTAGTAGTAGTAGTATTCCACTAATAAAACTACTATTATTACTAATACTACTACCACTATTATTATTATTATTATTATTATTATTATTATTATTATTATTATTACTATGTTTCAGTTAGAGAAGACGATAAAGTATATTCCAGGAGAGAAGAACTACACCAGTCTACTGAGTCACATCATCAAATCTCAATCACGTGTCCTTCTGCTGTCTGCAACGTAAGTGACATACCGTTATGTATTACACATGTATAATTACATTTCTGTGTGGGTTATTATTTGTTTATTTGTTCATTATCTTTTTAAAAAAAAAAAAAAAAAATGATATTTTTCAGCTTTACGATAACTTTAATAATCGATTATAAAAGTTCAAATTTGTTCACTTTTATTATAATTTTAATCATTCTATTTTAAAACTTTAAATGTCTTCTCGTTTTGATTCTGCAGAATGGAAGATGCCGAGACAATTTTTGAGGACGCAGCCTCACTTGGTTTGTTAGGTGAAGACTTTGCCTGGCTGGTCACTGAACAAGCTTTCGATGCTTTCAATGCGCCAATTGGTATGTGCTGTCGTGCTGTCCTTTTCGTAATATGCCATAGTGGTATTAGTAAACAACAAAAATAATATTAATAGTAACAGTAACAACATAATTAATGAATGAATGAATGTTTGAAGACATCCCTGCGAGAAATATGCATTGGTTATTGGATGTCAAACTATGGTAAAGACATGATGATGATTATAATAATAATAATAATAATAACAATGACATCAATAATAGTAGCAATAATAATAACAGAAACAACAGCAACAATAATAATAATAATAATCAAATACTACCACTACCACTACTACTACTACTACTACTACCACTACCACTACTACTACTCCTACCTCTACTACTACTACTACTACTACTACCAGTACCACTACCACCTCTACTACTACTACTACTACTACTAATAATGATGATAATGATAATGATAATGATAATGATAATGATAATAATAATAATAATAATAATAATAATAATAATAATAATAATAATAATAATAATAATAATAATAATGATAATGATAATAATGATAATGATAATAATAAAATGCAGGTATCCTGGGAGTACATCTTATTAACGGCACTAACGAAGAGGCACACATTCGAGACAGCGTGTCTGTGATTGGCCACGCCTTTGTCAGGATGCTCAAAGAAAGAAACATCACCGAAGAGCCCCCAGCCCAGTGTAAAGATATGAAGACTTGGAGAGACGGACCAACCATAGTCAAGTAAGTAACTGACGTCATAGTAACAGCAATTCAGCTGACGTCATATTATCACCAGATATGTATCTGATGTCATAATATCAAGAATTCAGCTGACGTCATTTCAACAGGAATTTATATCTGACGTCATTTTGTCAGGAATTCCGCTGACGTTATAATGTCAGAAATTATGACACAAAGAAAATATGATGTCTGGAATAAAAATTGAAAATGTAATTAAAAAAAAAAAAAAAAAACGATAATTAAAAAAATCGTAAAATAACGGGTTTTTATTTATTTATTTATTTATTTATCATTATTTTAATTGTCATGGTTATTTCCGCCCTCGCAGATTTCTACAGTCCACAAAACTGGAAAACGGGGTGACAGGGGTGGTGACTTTTAATGAAGTGGGTGATCGTAACAATCCAGTGTACGAGATTCAAAACATAAACATACATGGAAAAACTGTCGCTGTCGGCTTTTACGGCGACACAAAGGTTAGAGTGTATTCAATATATAGTCTTGTTATATATATATTTGTATGTTCACAGCACCCGTAGTACATTCATTACATTTTCAGTAGAGAGAGAGAGAGAGAGAGAGAGAGAGAGAGAGAGAGAGAGAGAGAGAGAGAGAGAGAGAGAGAGAGAGAGAGAGAGAGAGAGAGAGAGAGAGAGAGAGAGAGAGAGAGAGAGAGAGAGAGAGAGAGAGAGAGAGAGAGAGAGTGTCCATAAATTGACAATGATAACATCGTGTTGGAGCAAACTGAACATAGGCTGTGCGTGTAGCTTTCAGAAAGCATATTGCATATATACATAACTGTTTGTTTTGTTTGATATACATGAATAATTAGGGATATACGAACACTGCTATGCATTTATTATGTCGCTCTCATGTGACTGGTTTTGTTGTTTTTAACTCCAGCCAATCAAAGAACCACTGAGAATGGACAACCAGATAACTTGGCCCGGGGGTGTCAGTGCAAAACCCAAGGGACAGAAACTTTCCAGAAACCTTACGGTAATTTACCATTGTTTTGTTTGATGATTGGTTTGGTTTTGGCTGTTTTACATTTTACGTATTATTTTGTTTGTAATTACAGCTTGTAACGTTATATATGTTTGTATTTTCAGATAAATGTAACGTTGGCAGATAAATGTATGTTTTTAAATTCCGGTTGTAACGTTAGTCGATAAATATTTTTTGATTATAACAGGGATGTGCGTATGTGAGTGTTATGTGTGTGCATCTGTGTGAGACAAACTGTTTAATATATTATTGCGTAATATCAGACTGTAATTATGCCTTAAAAAAAGTATATATATATATTAAATTATTTATATTAGATTTGTGTCATTTCAGATTGTAACTATAGCAGAGAAACCGTTTGTGGAGACACATTTACCTGAGAACGGCGAGTGTGTGAAGAAAGGGCCGGGAAAAGAAGTTTTTCCTTGCAAACATGAAAACAAAACCACAGGTTGAAATAACATTCCGTACATTAAACACTACAGTGAAAATCCAATATTTTAATGCTGATTATTTATTTTATCTGAAATCTGAAAGCACACGAATCAGTTCTTCAGTGATATTTTTATCTGGTTGTATCCTGTTCCAGACACGTGACTCACGAAGTCATTATAAATGTTTTCCTACCTATGGGAAAGTGAATATATTACATATATTGCTGCTACTATTGATTTTTGGGTTGTTGTTTTTTTTCTCTCAAAATTTTATTAAATAAAAAGAAATTAAAAAAATTAAAACGTGAATCTTACTTCTGAAGATCGTATGTCGTTATTAAAAAATTCCTGATATTTAAGAATAAAATAACAACAATTATATCGTTAAATAAAACAAACTTTATTAACAAAAGAAATGAAATTTATGTTGAATAAGAAAATACATTAAATTTCTTTAAATTATTTGCAAAGCAGGAGAATATAGAAAATATATATAACGTGATCAGTCTGGTACTTTGTTCAGAATATATATTATCTTCACACGTGTAATACAAGACGTATGTTACGTGTTGTATTATAGGTAAGGTGACAATGTACTGCTGTACTGGCTACTGTATGGACATGTTAGCCGCCATCGCCAAAGCTGACCAAGTCAACTTCACCTTCACCATTCACCTCAGCAGAGACGGGCTGTACGGGTCATTTGAAAGGGTAATTTAAATTTTGATTAAAGTATATCTACATTTTTAATTTCTTTTTGTTTCCTTTAGTCATGGCAAGATTAAAGATTATAGGATATTTTACAAAAAATATATTAATATATCTGTTTTATTATTATTATTATTATTATTATTATTATTATTATTATTATTATTATTATTATTATTATTATTTTTATTAATGGTGGGTGCATTAGTAGTAGTAGTAGTATAAGAAGTAGTAGTAGCAGCAGCAACAGCAGCAATAGCAGTAGCATTGCTGATGTTGTTTATATTATTATTATTATTTCTTTTATTATTATTATTTTTTATTATTATTATTATTATTATTATTATTATTATCATCATCATTATTATTATTATTATTATTATTATTATTATTATTATTATTATTAAAGAAACATGACTATATCGCTTCAATTTTTCATTGTGATTATCTTGTGATTTATTTTGGTTTGTTCTAAATGCAGGTGAATGGTACGAAAGACCGGAAGTGGAACGGAATGGTGGGAGAACTGCTGGAAAAGCGGGCGGACATGATTGTGGCTCCACTGACCATTAACCCGGAGAGGGCAAAGTTCATAGACTTCACAAAACCGTTTAAATACCAGGGACTCACAATCCTTGTCAAAAAGGTAACGAGGCTCGTTAAACATGATACATCTGAATATTTTAGAACTGTTAATAATATACAATGTATAAATATATAATGAGTAGAGCTATTCATTAATTGGTCTGCACTAGAAGGGAAATGTTAATGTACAATATATATAATGAGCAGAGCTATTCAATAACTGGGCTGGATTGGAATGGAGCTGTTAATATATATTAATATATAATGATTAGAGCTATTCATTAATGGGGCTGCGCTGGAAGACAAGATCAATCCTCTACCGTTTGTCTTTGGAGCTCTCTCTCCCATTTCAGTCAATTCCTCAAAGAAAACTTCATCATTGACATTGAATATCCATTTCCTTCGGTGGGAAAAGTAACTCAAAAAAAAAAAAAAAGATCCCTTGCTGCCTAAAAAAAGATAAGAATAACCCATGTAATACTGACAATGAATTTTCGTTTCTCAAGTTATCATACAATCAAAACTTTACAATGACTATTATAGCTTCATTTGAAATCTGAGTTATTTTTATTTTTTTTTCAGACACTGAAAGACTCGAGTCTAGGATCGTTCCTGCAGCCGTTCCAGGATACGCTGTGGATCCTGGTTGGACTGTCTGTCCACGTCGTGGCTCTGGTGCTGTATCTGCTGGACAGGTTCAGTCCGTTCGGCCGGTTTAAACTGGCGAAAAGCGATGAGACAGAAGAAGATGCTCTGAACCTGTCCAGTGCTATGTGGTTTTCCTGGGGAGTCCTGCTCAACAGTGGCATAGGCGAAGGTATCCACCGTTCTGTTACTGTTGTTGTCGTCGTCGTTGTTATTAACGTTATTAGAGTTTAAATTATACTTATGTTTTATTATAGCTTCATTAAAAATATATTTATGTAGTATGAGATTATATATATATATATATATATATGTATGTATGTATGTATGTATATATGCATGTATGTATAAGAATGATGATTTAAAGACAAGTCGCTGATAAATATTTTTTACAAATTATTGTTTTATTCAACGAGGTACATTCGCTAATAATTGAACGCTATAGTAAAAAAAAAAGAAAATCTGACTATATTTGTGGAAGCTGTTATTATAAATTCTTAGATCGTTAAGTTTAAAAACAAAAACAACGAGAAAAAAATCATTATGAGACTATCATATCTGTGGCATCTTTAACATGAAATGCTCGATAACAACAAAGGAAGATGAGTAAGAATTATAATAATAATAATAATAAAACACTGTAAAATATAAATATTTATTCTGTTTGTGACGTTTTTGTATTATAATTTAGCGTTACAAAATGGCTGTTTCTTCTGTTTCTCTAGGCACACCTCGAAGTTTCAGCTTCACTTTGTAATGTCTTTGCATTATAATTTAGCGTTACAAAATGGCTGTTTCTTCTGTTTCTGTAGGCACACCTCCAAGTTTCAGCTTCACTTGGTAATGTTTTTTGTATTATAATTTAGCGTTACAAAATGGCTGTTTCTTCTTTTCTGTAGGCACACCTCGAAGTTTCAGCTTCACTTTGTAACGTTTTATGTATCATAATTTAGCGTTACAAAATGGCTGTTTCTTCTGTTCTTTAGGCACACCTCGAAGTTTCAGCTTCACTTTGTAACGTTTTATGTATTATACTTTAGCGTTACAAAATTCTGTTTCTTCTGTTTCTGTAGGCACACCTCGAAGTTTCAGCGCGCGAGTTCTGGGAATGGTGTGGGCTGGCTTTGCTATGATAATTGTCGCCTCTTACACTGCTAACCTGGCAGCCTTCCTCGTGTTGGACAGACCCGAGACTCCCATTTCTGGAATTGATGACCCAAGGGTACGTAGTCTGGAGCTAGAGAATGAAAGAAACAATGAACGAATGAACGAAATAACCAACGAATGAAAGAATGAATGAAGCGTATTTCTGGAATTGATGATCCAAGGGTACGTAGTCTGGAGCTAGAGAATGAAAGAAACAATGAACGAATGAACGAAATAACCAACGAATGAAAGAATGAATGAAGCCAGAAATATCTATTTCTGGAACTGATAGTTATATGGTATATGTGAATGGTTATTAGAAAAAAGAAAACAATGAACGAATGAACGAAGTCTTTTAACAAAATCCAGTTCAAACAATGACAGTGAAATGTATTTTATAAATTGATGAGAGTAGGGGAATGTAGTCTAGAGATAATGTAACAAATTGAAAGAAAAATGAACAATGAAAGTTTAACCAACGAATAAAGAATGAATGTACAGCGTATTTCTGGAATATAATGATATATTCTCTCACGTACAGTCTTCTTATTAGCAGATATAACTTGATATAAACAATGAAGTTGAATGAACAGATATAAAATATACCAACAGTTCTTATGATAAAGATATATGAATGAAGTTCCAGATAAATGATATATTTCTGGAACTGATAGTTCTTATTAGCAGATGAATGGTATATTAAAAAAAGAAATATTTTTCTTATTTGGCAGATATGTTTTTATATATTTTCTCAAAATACAGTTCTTATTAACAGATACAATGAAATTTATTTTTATAAACAGTTCTTATTACAGATATAAGATATAAGTAA
Organism: Chrysomallon squamiferum; assembly: GCA_012295275.1. NCBI lineage: Eukaryota > Metazoa > Mollusca > Gastropoda > Neomphalida > Peltospiridae > Chrysomallon > Chrysomallon squamiferum. Next base: position 45,926,596 of record CM022665.1, read on the forward strand.
GTTCTTATTAGAGATATGATATATTCTCTCACGTACAGTTCAAATTGAGATATAAATATATTCTCTCGTGGACAGTTCTTATTAGCAGGAGGATATATTCTCTCACGTACAGTTCTTATTAGCAGATATAACTTGATATATTCTCTCACGTACAGTTCTTATTAGCAGATATAACTTGATATATTCTCTCACGTACAGTTCTTATTAGCAGATATAACTTGATATATTCTCTCACGTACAGTTCTTATTAGCAGATATAACTTGATATATTCTCTCACGTACAGTTCTTATTAGCAGATATAACTTGATATATTCTCTCACGTACAGTTCTTATTAGCAGATATAACTTGATATATTCTCTCACGTACAGTTCTTATTAGCAAATATAACTTGATATATTCTCTCACGTACAGTTCTTATTAGCAGATATAACTTGATATATTCTCTCACGTACAGTTCTTATTAGCAGATATAACTTGATATATTCTCTCACGTACAGTTCTTATTAGCAGATATAACTTGATATATTCTCTCACGTACAGTTCTTATTAGCAGATATAACTTGATATATTCTCTCACATACAGTTCTTATTAGCAGATATAACTTGATATATTCTCTCACATACAGTTCTTATTAGCAAATATAACTTAACCTTTGTTTTTAATATAAATATACGTTTTTGCAGGAATCCGATGTTACAAAAGTAATTAATGGATGTCGGTATATTATTAGATAGTGTATCGTTGTGTTTCATACTGGTTTTAATTGCTTTTATTTCGTTTTGTTCGTAGCTGCGTAATCCAAATGAAAACTTCAAATACGCCACTGTAAAGGGAGTGCTGTGGAGATGTACTTTAAACGACAGGTGGAGCTCTCGACAATGTACCGGACCATGGAGAACAGAAATGTCCCGGATGCATCGACAGCCATTGATCTTGTTAGAGAAGGGTATTTTTTTTTTTTTGATTTTTTTTTTTTGTCTTGTTGTCTTGTCACACGTCGTCTTTCTAATAATGATAATCATAAAATGATAATAACTAACGTATTATATTTTTACTTAAATCACGATAACAAAATGAATTCTTAATACCAGTACTGAAATGTAGCGTTGGAAATTTTCGAGAACGTTCTAGAAAATCGAGTGTATTTCTTCATATACTACAACATTTTTAAAAATTCTCTATTTTAATTTTTAAACTTCTTAATTTTTCTTTTATCTTTCTTTCTTTCTTTCTTTCTTTCTTTTTTTCTTTTTTTTTTTTTTTTTTTTTTTTTTTTTTTTGATATTATTTATTTTTTAATTTTTTTTAAACATATAAAGTCTGTAATTTGATATTTTATTATTTTCCTGTTAGCGAGCTTCAAGCCTTCATCTGGGACTCACCGCGTCTCGACTACGAGGCTGCACGTGACTGTGACCTGGTTACAGCAGGGGAACTGTTCGGAAGATCAGGACTTGGAATTGGTCTACTGAAAAACAGTCCATGGACCCACGAAGTGTCACTGGCAATTCCTAAGTCTCCATGAAAGTGAGTAGATTGCCAGAATATTTTTTACTGAAATACCTATAAACATTTGATTTTAAATGAATATAAATACAACATACACTCACTGACACACACTCTCTCTCTCTCTCTCTCTCTCTCTCTCTCTCTCTCTCTCTCTCTCTCTCTCTCTCTCTCTCTCTCTCTCTCTCTCTCTCTCTCACACACACACACACACACACACACACACACACACAGACACACATATACATATATAGTGATGATTCTGTGTATGGAATATTGATTCAGATAATGTACGGATATAATCTGAAAGTTTTAGTACGAGGACTAATATGGTTTGTTGTGTGCAGGTGGTTTCATGGAAGAACTGGATAATGTGTGGATTCTCGCAGAGAGTAGTTCAAACTGTGAACTGAGGGATTCTGCGCCTGCTACACTCGGCCTAACAAACATGGCAGGTCAGTTTGTTTTCCTGTTGTAATTTTATTTTATTTTATTTTATTTATTTATTTTTTTTTTTTTTTTTTTTTTATTATTATTATTTTTTTGTGTGTATGATGGTTTTTGCTGATATTATAAACAAATAGCTGAATAAAATTTAAAAAAAATAAAAAAAAAAAAATGGTTGATATTTTGTTCGTTCTACCTAGATGTGTTTATGGTGGTTGCTTGTAAATAAATAGCCAAAGATATTGTTTTGTGGTGTTTTTTTGTTGTTGTTTTTTTAAACAACAAATTTATTTATTTTTTGATTTTATATCTTTTTTTTTATTTTAGTTTATTTTTTTTTTATTATTATTTTATTTTATTTTATTTTATTTTATTATTTTATTTTTTTTTTTTTTATTCTTATGGTGGTTGCCGGTGATATTATAAATAAATGACCTAAGGATTTTAATTTTTTTTAAAAATGACAAGATGTGTTTATAATGGTTACTGATATTATCAATAAATAGACTATGGAGATTTTTTTTTTTTTTTTTTTTTTTTTTT
>CM022665.1:45931594-46029094 GCA_012295275.1 Chrysomallon squamiferum
ATTATTATTATTATTATTATTATTATTATTATTATTATTATTATTATTATTATTTTTCTTCTGATATTCGTTGGAAACTGCATCTCCAAACTGGACAATAAAACAAAATTAAAATCTCAGTTTGATAAATTAACATTAATAAATTAAAATAAAAGGTTATTAATCTGCATTCTAAATAAAGCAATACTGAAAAGAATAAAAGATATTAACAATTTACAAGAGAAAAATATTAAGTCCTATCCAAGTTGTTGAAGATAAATGAATCTGCTTAGTTCTTGATCATTTTTCATTCATGTCATATTAAATAATTAAAATTTTAGAATGCTTGTAATAACCACATAGAACTTATTATGAAAGCATTAACAATGTCTGTTTTATTTTTACATGACCTAACGAGCTGCATACATTTTGCATGAATTTCAATTAATTTTACATGAATTTGTTATATGACGTAATTGTGCATGAATTAAGAAATTTGACCTAATTTTGCATAAATTTGTAATTTGACCTAATTTTACATGAATTTGTAACTAATATGACGTAATTTTGCATGAATTTGAAATTCGACCTAATTTTTTCAGAAATTTGTAATATTTTGCATGCATTTTTGGCTTTTTCCTAATTTCTGCATGTATTTTGGAATTTGGTGTCATCGGGCATTTTTTCATTGGGTTATTAAATTAATTAGAATAACAAAAACAACAAATTGTTGATGTTATTAAAACAACAGTTAATGATTAGTTGATTTTATTTTACAAATAAAGCATACTTTTTAAATTTTTGTTATCCCACTGGTGAATGTAAATTTTAAAAATATTTTCCAAAAGAAATTTTTAAAATCTTACGTTTTCTCAAAATGGCAATGTTTTTTTTTTTTTTTTTTTTTTCCTTTACATTATGCAAAAATGGATCATTTAAAATGTAGATAAAACAAATGTCAAAACGAATGCCAAAGATATGTTTGAATGCAATTACAAAACAAGCACGTGCATGAAATTAATTGTATGATTGTTTCTTTGATTAGTTATCATTAATTTTAAGTCGGTGGCTATTTGACCGGATTCAGTAAAATAATCTTGGGACTGTATAACCCGTATGAATACAAATAGTCTGTTAATGCATACAGACTTATTAGATTTAAAATTTATTTATTTATTTTCTATGCCTGCGTTTACAAGAATTCCTGGTCATCTGACATTCATTTTGTTTTCCGAGTTGCGACGTTTTTCGAATTGTTTTTGAGTTTTCTGAACGTAACAGCTTATTTTTACATGGCGTCATAACTTGTGTAGATTCGCAATTTTCCTTCCCTAGAATGAAAAAAGCTAATAATAACTGCCGTTTAGTTTCCATCTGTAATTAATAACTTTTATTTCATAAATACTACTATTAACCGGCGAAGGAGAACGGTAGCATTATGGGATGGATAACATAAAATGATGATGTCAATGAAAACAAGTAATTGTATTTTTAATACAAGTCTCGAGCAAATTTTTTCTGACCAGGTTTTGAATTGTACGAATTAACGAAATTTCGACTTAAAGAAAAAAAAAAAAAAAAAAGAAAAGAAAAGAAAAAAGTCCAGTCAAATATCCACTTCGTAACCTAAAAATTAGTTAGATATCACATCCTTTCATAAGATATGTACTGATTTTTTATTTTTTATTTTTTTAAATAAAGTACAGATAAATTGTTTAAAATATATCGAATAACTTATACTATATTTCTTAATTAAATATAATCTGCTTTATTTGTAAACATTCTTTTCAACGTATTTTGTTTCAAATTTTATTTATTTATTTTTAAAAATAAATATTTATTATTTATTCAGTTTTATTTCGTTGCTTTAGTGTTCAGTAAATTTTCTAAATGTTATTTCATTTTAGTTTAATACTTGTCTTTTCGTTTTTTAAACAATTATATATTCCATTCTTTTTTAAGTTGTTTTGATTTACTATGTTGCTTTTAGTGTTCGTATACTTTTAAAATTTCTTTTAAAAATAAACAAATTACAGTTCTAAATTTATTATGTTCGTGGAAAGAGTTATCGTTACTGTATTCATCTGTTTACGAACGAAAGCCACGTAGTCATTGTTTCCCTGTTTATTGCAGAAACGACGAACACTACGGAAAACTCTTGAAAAGCAACGTGAGCAACAACTACAGCTAAACTCTTTGAAACAGCAGCTGGCGGCTAACAGCACCACTTCTCCTGTTCTCAGACGTTCATCGATGTCTGAGGCGTCTGGCAGTCGCGTTTACGTCCCGGCCAACTTCACTCCGACTCACGCATGCGCAGACAGCCACGAATCTGACGTGTGGGGTAGGCCACCGAAAAGCAACGATTTCAATATTATTTAGATATATGATTCGTTTTTATTTATTTATTTATTTATTTTATTTTATTTTATTTTATTTTATTTTATTTATTTGAAGTGGAATAAGGCTTGAATGTATCTACTACAATGCACGCGATGGTGAATAAGACGAAAATTGCCTCGGCCAAGTTGCTGGAGCAAATCAGAAAATAACGACCGAAACAGTCGAACATAATAATATCATTTTATATTTATGTTACTGTGTTCACAATAAGAACGTGTTGGTTTTTTTTTTTTTTTTTTTTTTTTTAGTAATTAGAGTACATTTAAAACATAAACTTATATAATGCTTTTTTATTTATTTATTTATTTATACATACCTATAGTTATAGCTATTTGGTAGCAATGCAAATTCAAATCAGTGTTGTTATCAGTAATTACTTGGGCATTTTGCTTTTAAAATTTCTCGTAATCCTGCGCAGAAACTGGATGATCTCTTTTGACAGTTGTAGTTGTTGTTGCTTTGATTTCGTTGTAAGGTCACCAAACCTAGAGAGGGTTTTGAATCTCAAGATAACAAGGAGTACGTTTCATTTATTCATTTATGTCTTTCGTATTTTAATAACAGCTATTCCTTACCCAGTTTTAACTTATTTTACGTTGAGTATAAAATATTTAAGAGACTGCTGATTCCATGGTCGATGTTTTAAGAGTTTAAAAATTTTCCTTTTATTTCCTTTTATTCTATTTTATTCCCTATCTATATTTTCAGATTTATCCAATTTTTTTGTTTTGTTTTGTTGGTTTTTACTTTACACCAGCTGTTGGTACTAGTTTGTTGGAAGATATGCATATTGAATTTTAATATTTTATTGTTATTGTTGTTGTTTTGTTATGTGAGGTTTTGTTTTTTATTATTATTGTTCGTTGTTTGTTTGTTGTTTCACCGCTATGTTTCAGGTATGTCAGTGTTTGTTAATACCAGTTTCTCTGAAAATCCTGTCTATTGTAAATATACCAATTCGTTCTCTAATATTTTTTCCTTTTTAATCGATATTGCTGTTTCGAACTTATATACACTCTTAACTTACTTTTATCATAAAGAGATTATATGTTATCTTTGTTACGTTTATTTTGAGCTCAGTGTAATTTTTGTTACTCAAAGAATATTTCCTTATTTGTACATTTGAATTTTATCCTGCTTTGTTTGAAGCGTTATGAAGACTTCACAAGTTTTCGCTGAGTGGTGGATTATTTACATTAATACTTTTTTTATTACTCAATTTTTACATTTAATTATGGTCTTCATGAATTATTAGAAGTAGAAATTAAAAAAAAAAAAAAATACTGTTGATATTTTACGTTTGCGCTTCCATTCATTTGTACTTACTAAGTTACGTAGGTTTTTGCTGCTTTTTTATATCCATTTTGTGCTTCAGACTAATCGTTTCTTTATTTTTTATTATTATTATTATTTTCTTAACCTATGACATATATATGTATGTATTTTATACAGTGAAGATTAATACTGTATGTGTGGGTTGCCTGGTAATTTTAATGATAATGGTACTTTGTTACTTACTTTTAAATGACGTAATTCATGACGTAATACATGACGTTAATGTTCAGCTGTGTTAGGAGGAGCGAATCATATAATTGCAACACAATTTTTATTTTTTATTCATTCATTCATTCATTATTAATTTTTATTATTATTATTATTATTATTATTATTATTATTATTATTCAATTATTATTATTATTTTATTTTATATAACTTTTTGAAAAATATTTTCTTTTAAACGTATTTCTTAATGGATAGTTTTTGTAAATATCCGTCTGCTAGAGCTATTTGCATTTATATCTTGGATATGAAGTCATGAAAACCCCCAAAAGCGAAAAAAATGGCCGCGCCCATAATCATTCAGAGTTTTTCTAATATTAGTAATTATTACTAACATATAATTCTCTTATGTTTTATAACGATCATCAACTCTGTTTTGGAATACAGTTTTACGTTTGTGAAAAGTATTCTTTAGAACCTGTCATATTTTAATGAAGATTATTATTATTATTATTATTATTATTATTATTATTATTATTATTATTATTATTATTATTATTATTATTATCATCATCATTATTATTATCATTATTATTATTTTTATTGTTAGTGTGTTGTTTATGCATATTTAACGCGATCTCTCATGTGCAATTTTTTAAAAGCATAATAACTCAAATATAAATGAGATTTTGATATTATATTGTATTTTGATATTGTTGTTTGTTCCGCTATATAAATATATCTGGTTGCTTGGGTTTTCATCGTTATTCCATACGTAGTTTATTACATACCTTTAGTCTGATATATCTTAAATATATCACACATTGTGACGTTTATAAAAATAAACCACGATAGAGAGTACATCACGTGACATTTATTGCTTAACATTTATTGCCAAAGACAAGAGTTATAACTATACATCCAAAGAATTTATAAGTAGTTTTTTTTTTTTTTTTTTTGTAAATCATGATAGTGCTTCCATTGTCATTTTAGATACAGTAATTTCGTATAATGAAGTCTCTGGAAATTCTTTACAGAAAATAGATCTGTCAGGCATGTGGATTTTTTTAAAATGTGTTTTATTTTGCTGTGAGATAACGTCCCATGTTGTTTAAACTGTTTTATGCTCTGACAGTGAATAGTTTTTTTTTATCTCACGTTACGTAATACGTGTTCTGTTTCGTGTTAACCGTTTACATCAGTGTTTGTTTTATCCAAAAAATTTAATAAAATCTGAAGTCTACGTGTACAGTTTTGTCATTTATTCATTCATCTAGTTAGTTAGTTATTACTGTTTTGTTGTGAATATCTCTCTCTCTCTCTCTCTCTCTCTCTCTCTCTCTCTCTCTCTCTCTCTCTCTCTCTCTCTATCTATCTATATCTATATATCCCTGTGTTATGTATATGTATATATATATACGTATGTTTTTATGTACATATGTGTGTGTGTGTCTGTGTGTGTATATATGTATTTATTTATGCGTGTGCGTGTGTATTTGTGTGTGTGTATTATGTTTACACACACACACACACACACACACACACACAAACATACCACACACATACGTACATGTAAGCTGTGACCTTATGAGTACACACGAAAACAAAACGTACTAGTGACATCACGAGTATCTCTTACACGATTCACCCGCTCAGATCACATACAGGAAAACATGTCTTCTCGTCGTCTCAGACAGGGCATGCTGCAGTGGTTCGACTCTGTTTCTAGTTCTGACACGGACTTGGACTGTTCCAGTCTCGGCACCGAGGTCGATCCTCTGCTCTGTTTTGAGGACTTCAGCTTGAGGTTCACCAGAAACACCTCCTCGAAGATCTCGATAACCGTTTCCATCGTCTCCAAGACGGATACCTCATAAAAGGCGTGGCAGCCCATCCCTGCCGCGGCCCTGCGTCCTTCTGTTTCCGAGACCATCCTGTCCCACACTCTGTCGCTCTGGTTGCCCACCAGAAACACGGGCACGCCGTTGCCGTGGTTGCCGCCGAGGTAGCTGGTGTTCTTCGTGTTGATGGTGAACTTGATTCTGTGGCACTCGATGAAACTGCACCGGTCGCTCACTGAGTAGAGAAGAATGAAAGCGTCCGCCCACTTGATCGTTTCTGCCAGATGATCCTTCGTGTTCTGCACGTACAATAAATAAATATACGTTAAATAGGGATTACGTAATTGTCAGTAATATATATGTATCCTTCGTGTTCTACACGTACAATAAAATATATATATATATATAAATATATACGTTAAATAGGGATACGGAATTGTCGGTAATATATATGTATCCAAATATTTATATATAAATAAGAATTAATAAACCTGACTGATTTATTTCGTTTAATCATTTAATTTTTTTTTTTTTTTTTTTTTTTTTTTTGAGTACCATATATATATATATATTACCGACATTTACGTAATCCCTATATATATTTTTTTTTCCTGCAGTTATATCTATCTATCTATCTATATATATATATATATATATTTTTTTTTTTTTTTTTTTTTTTTTTTAAACAAATAAGCCATATATAGCTACGAAGCTAAATGATACTCAGAAAAAAAAAATTAATTGACTAAACGAAATAAATAAGTCAGGTTTATTAATTCTTAAAAAGATGTTGTTGAACTATGAAATACAAAATTGCAGAGATTAAACTTTTACTGGAAGCGTGGAACAATTCTGCCGAACTAAGAGATGTAAGACCATTAGTAGACGTAAAAGCTATTCCATAGCTCTGAATCTGTGTGTGTGTGTGTGTGTGTGTGTGTGTGTGTGTGTGTGTGTGTGTGTGTGTGTGTGTGTGTGTGTGTGTGTGTGTGTGTGTGTGTGTGTGTGTCTTTCTGGTGCTGTCCAGTTTAAAAAACATTAATTTTTTTTATTGTTTTTACTTACTGGGCCTGCTGTGTCCAACACTGCAAACTCAACCACAGTGTCTCTGATTACTCGCTTGCAGTGGTATATCTGTTCTGAAAACATCCAAACGTTTGTGTTACCTGCTGCGGTATTACAGTTAACTTCAATAGGAATGTACATACACAAATATTTATACAGATGTTTAACTCAGTACATTCACACATACATAAACATATATGTACAGACATACTTATATATATATATATATATATATATCTATATATATATATATACACATTCATACATAGTTTCTTTTTGATAGACAGACACTCACGACAGACAGACAGACAGACACACACACATACATACATACATACATATATATATATATATATATATATATATATATAGAGAGAGAGAGAGAGAGAGAGAGAGAGAGAGAGAGAGAGTCACGACACACATACATACATACATGCAAATGTACATACATACACACACTTACAAATATATATATATATACACACACATAACACACTTACATACCTATACATACATTCATATATCATTATACACATACCACCACACACACACATACCCCACACGTACACACATACGTAAATACTTGAAATACATAATATGTATTTCACATTTCAAAACTATAGACGGCTATCAACATTCTAGAATTAAATGAGCAATTACGTAATGCTCTGACGTCAGCACGTACCTAACGTTGGGTCGTAATCACCAATAAAACGTCTTGTCAAGAAGCGAACCGCGAACGCTGAAAAACAACGAAGATGTATGCATAACACGTGAATAGCCACTAATAACAAAATTGTCATTAACAGCTCCTAGACTCTCTAGGACATACGAGGGAAACAAAGCCTCAGTTAGTTTTATTAAACAATAACGAAATTAACATAGTTTCAGAGTAAAACTTATTACAGTCTGTTGTTACACTGGCGAATGGGTCATCACTGTATGCTTTAAAATAAGTGAGACACAAAAATGCTGTCATTACTTTACGTGAAAAAGTGGGGACTGTCGTTTCATGGCACCACAAGAGAGTGAAAAGTGTAACATTGTAGTGATACTTTATTATTAGCAAAAGCTAGGCGCCAGTTATAAACATAATTTACCCTGGAAAGTCAAAATATTTTTTTTTCTTATCTTGTTCGAACCATCACATAAATTTTTATTAAACACATGAATATTATAATCTGAACGTCAGTTGTAAATTATTCTTTATTCTTTTTTTTTTTTTTTTTTTTTTTTTGAGTTTTATTTTCTTATATTTACATACCTGTTTTACCAACTCCATCCTGTCCAAGAATTGCCACTCTAAACGTCTTCGTTTTCGCTTTGTTCCCAGTTATTTTCCTCAGAAACTTAGTCGGGGTATTCGGCGAATCCAGCACGGGAACAGTGGTCCACACTTTCGTATTTTCCTCCCTTATCGCTCGCGAACCGTTCTCTAGCTCAGACATCTTAATAATTTTGTTACCAAGCGACGACGTTTTCGTTTAATAAAAACACCAGGTTTCGTGACCGCGCAGGACACAAGTAAAAAAAAAAAAAAAAAAAATCCTTTAGTATTTTCCTCCCACGTTAGCTGCGCACCATTTCCCTGGCTCGGACATATTATTAATTTTGTCAACTTGAGAGTGTCAGCAAACAAGCGATGGAGTTGTTAATTTAATAAACGACTGGCTTTGTGACCGCACTGTACACGAGTTATCCATCATTTGAAAGTAGAAATGTCTTCGTTAAAGGTCAGTGCATATTGCAGACAGCAGTGAAAGGAGGTAGACAAGTCAACGCACAGGGGAAAAAAAGATTAATAAGTTTGTAATTCAAGAACCGAAATGAGCTATGTAAAAGACTTGTGAGTTGTCTCAGTGTCAAGTTATGTCTAAGTTATATTAATTAATTGTTAAATATACGAAGTCAGTGTAATAAAGTTCAGCTCAGTCAGTGTCATAACTTGAGAACAGATGAGACGTGAGAACGATTCTCCTCTGCGGACTGTTTACCGTTCCAACTAGTGCCCTGTTATTTTATATATTATTATTTAATTATTATTATTATTATTATATATTATTATTTTTTTTATTTTTTAAACGCTGTTTTACTGTTTTTCTCTTTATACAAGAAATGACATACAAGAGAACAATAATATTTAGAAATCCATAGAGATGAGCGGAGTGCTCTCCTCTTACTGTTAATTTGCCAAATACACGTACGTGACAGCTAATAGCCGTGGTATTTAATAATCTAGATGTTATTAAACAGCTAATATAAAACAATCAAGTAAAACAAAGTCCATTGGAGAGGCATATAATAATCTAGATGTTATTAAATAGCTAATATAAAACAGTCAAGTGAAACTGAGACCATTGGAGAGGCATATATTATTGCCGAACTATGAATCATTCCAGTAATTAGGATGAAATAAAAGAGAAATTTTTTATTTTATTCTCTATTATTGTCTGTGTAATTTTAACTGTAAAGTCAAAAGGTTGCGTCTGATTTTCAGTATTAAACTCCTGTTTTATTTGTTTATTTTACTCATTTATTTATTTATTTATTTACTTATTTAATTGTTTGTTTGCTTGCTTGCTTGCTTGCTTGCTTGGTTGTTTACTTATTCATTTGTTTATTTGTTTTCTTATTTATTTATTTGTTTGTTTGTTTACACCGATAACTTTTTAAAATGTTGGCTGCATGAAAATACAGAGAGAAAATGAGGAAATATTTCAATCTAAGTTGAAGTTCTCAGCCATTTTTCAGTAATATTCTTCCATAGGTTTATCAGTCCTAAGTGTAGTAGTTACATAATAGAGAAGTACTGGGGGTTTTGTGTGTGTGTGTGTGTGTGTTTAAATATTTGTTGTTGTTGTTGTTGTTTTCGTTGTTTCGTCTTTGTTGATGTTGTTGTTTTTTTGTTATTTCTTATTTTTTTATTAAAAAGTTATTTCTGCTACGATTATATGATTACTGAAGATCTTGTGTGGGTGATGTGTGTGTGCGTGTATCCATTATGTTTTTTATTATTATTATTATAATTTGTACTTCCTTTTTTTAACATAATGATCTCCTTCTGTCTGTCTCTCTACACTGAAACAAAAAGTTAATTTTGTATATTTACCACAAAATGCTGTAGACATGACATATTTTTATTCAGTAAACCTTTATACAGACTTCAGAACAAGAAAAGGATACAAAATAAATAAAGAAATAAAGAAAGAAATAATACAAAACGATATATTATGAAAAAAATAAATAAACAATTTAATAAACTGAAATGAAACTGAAATGATCAAAATGAGAATGCGCAAAATATGTACATTAAAGAAAAAGAAAAGGAAATGATGAAAATCGACGTAGTAATTGTATACAACAGTATTTATTGCAGTGAAAATATCAACTGGTTTAAAGTTATATCGGGAGGCCACCAAAAAAACCGAATGAACATTAACATCTTTTATCTCAAAAAAAGCAAAAAGAAAACACGTTTTGGAACTTTCAAAAATTGTAAATAAACAAACAAACAAACAACAAATAAATAAATAAATAAATAAATAAATAAATAAATAAATAAAACGATAGACTAATAAGTAACAGTCCACATTGCCAATAAAATACTTATTTCACTATTGCATGAAATATACAAAAATGTATCAACCTATAATGTTATAATCACCGTATTTACACGTCAGAAAACAATAAATAGCAGTATACACAAAACAGTGGAATGTATTACTCAGACCTGCACCAAAAATAATTTGCAACGTAATCACATCAGAATGACGTCACAGAATGACGCTTCAACCAATAGTCAACAAGGCGTGACGTCTTGCAGACGACGGCGCGTCTCTCGTCGCCGACGACGTTTCCACGAGTTCGCGAGACACGCCCACGGGGGCGTTGTCTTCCCCGGGGGACGTGTCTCCGCTTTCGTCGTCAGTGGACAGCGACCTGGCGTAGCTGAACAAGTACCTCGACTTCTTCGACATTTTGTGGTAGAAGTACAGATCCTCGAGGACCGCCGTCGCGCTGTCCGCGCACTCTCGCACGGAGATCTCGTAGAAACTCGTGCAGCCGAGCTCTTCCGATCGGAGCTTTCCGGCCTTACGCGTGACCATTCGGTCCTGAGCTCGGTCGTTCTGGTTTCCGACGAGAAACACGGGCGCTCTGGTTGCCAAATCCCCGGATGTGAGACTGGACTTTCGGTGATGCTTGCTGTAGCAGTTGATGAGGAATTTGATTCTGGAACATTCGTTGAAGCTGCACTGATCTGCGACGGAGTACATCAGAATGTAGGCGTCCGCCCATTTTATATTTTCTTCAAGTCTGGTGTAACCTTCCTGTACAGATTATTTAAAAGAAGGAGAATTTTTGTATATAGATAAATAAATACGTGTTATCGACAACGATGTTAATATCAAAATATAAATATAAATTAAGTAAATAAATAAATAACCCGTCTTATTAAAATACCTGAGTTACGTATACCCAGAGGCGTCAAACATGAGGGAGGGAGTTAGCAAGGCAATACATGAAAATGCCAGTCAGTGGATGAATGTAAATAATTAAAATAACCTGTTATTTTTTATTATTATTTATTTTTATTTTTCTATTTTTATTTACAATAATTATTTTTTATTATTATTATTATTATTAATTTTTTATCTTTTTTTTTCTTTATTATTATTATTATTAATTTTTGTGGGGAAAATGTTTATTTGTATCTGGTGAACTAACTTGGCAAATAATAATGTGTACGTTTAAATAATAAACTCGTGAACATTCAATTAATGTATTATCGTATTTATTCTCTTCGTATGTTCATATTACTGTTTTTGTTGTTGTTATTATTATTAGATTATTGTTGTGTTCTGCAATTGTTGTCTACGAACTGACGCCATTATAAACGGAAGAAGAATATGTTTTTCAAAAATGTTAATAAAAATGTTAACAAGTCGTAACCAAAAACGGACTGATACAAATTATTGTTGTTGTTGGGGTTTTTTTAGCAATATTTGTCTACGAGCTGACGTCACTAAAAAAAAAAAAAGAAGAACATGTTTTTTACAAGAGAGATATATGTATGTTAACAAGTCCTAGTCAAGCAAGGACTGATAAAAAGTTACTGAAACTGTAAATTAAGAGTGTTCACCTTCTTAGCCGTGTCTAAAAGTTCAAATGTCACGTGATCTCCGTCCACGAGCTTGGAGCAGGAATAAACTTTCTCTGAAAGAAACAAAGACGTACTTACAGCAATGCTGACACGTTCACACTGCGTGCATTAATCACACTGACACACGAACAGACAGACATATGCCTTGAATGAAGGAAAGAAGAAAAGAAAAGAAAGAAAGGACGGACGAACGAATACAAAATGAACGAATGTTGCTTTAGGCATTTCTCGTCATATTTATATATTAATAATTATTGGCTGTCAAACATTTTATTGGCTTATTATTATTGTCAAATATATTTTTTATTTATTCATTTATTATATATTTTTTTTTTTCTTATTTTTATTTTGTGTTTTTTTTGTTTTTGTTTTGTTGTTATTTTTTCCCTACATCATAATGTATCTATTACTGTGGAACTGAAACCGCCATTCCATAATCTAATATTACCAGTTAGCACAAAGAAATAGTTTTACATACACCTTCTCATAAACAGTAATGGATATCTTACGATCATTTCATGCACTAGTCATGGAACAGTGGTTGGAACGGTAACTAACCCGATACGACCACCGAGGATGATTAATCACGTGACCGTACACGCTGCAGGCCAAAGTTCTACGACCGAGCTACTGTCCGCTGTTCTAGCGTTAAGAGACAAAAACTTTTGAAAGCAGCTGAATAAACTTTCTTTGAAGTAATCACGAGAAAGGACATCTAAAAGAATGCTAGCATACGACATCAATCACTGTACGAACGTGCGTGCGTGCGTGCGTATTTCAGGCGGTCCACTGAACTTAAGACATGGTTTTGTGAAATATATTTACAGAAAACAATGTACGACTAGAGAGGAGAAAGAAGATGAAATGGTGATGTGAAGAGGGAGAGAGAGAGAGAGAGAGAGAGAGAGAGAGAGAGAGAGAGAGAGAGAGAGAGAGAGAGAGAGAGAGAGAGAGAGAGATGGACAGACAGAGAAGAGAAGAAACTAATTTAGTTTACTTACCAAGGTGAGGGTCGTATTCTCCTATGTATCGTCTAGTTATGAACCGAACAGTGAACGCTGAAATACATGAATCATATCAAATTTATATTTTGTAGAGAAATTACATTTATATATAATTTACATAAACATTTCCTGGAGATTATATTCTTGTATTCTCTTCCTTTTTAGTATTATTATTTTTTTACTGTTGTCGTTATTGTGGTTATTGTTGTTGTTGGTGTTCTTCTTCTTCTTGTCATTGTATTTCTACTACTACTACTACTACTACTGCTCCTACTACTACTACTCTTACTCTTATTATTATTATTATTATCATCGTCGTCGTCGTCATCTTCGTCATTATCATCATCATCAGCATATAACTTTCATTATTATTTACTTACAATTTAGTTAGTCACTTTTGTTATTATTTCAGTAACATTTCGAATTTCGTTTCATCTTTAATTTTTAAATAACGCATTCCTTATCCAACATTTATTATAAAATTTCAAAAATCATAAACGAACCATGTTTATTCGTTTTGTTTAAATTATGCAACAGTGAAAAATCTACAAAACGAAACGAACCAAACAAACAACAGCGATATGAATTGTTTTCCGTTGTTTTGTTTTTTTTCTCACCAAAAACCAACTTCATGTTGTTATTCTAATATTTACGCCACAGGAAAACTCTTCCCCTTTTAACAATAATTAGATCCTTTATGAATGCCACACATATAATGTGAACAAACAAAAAAAAAAAAAAAAAAAAAAACGAACACACGGAGATATTTTAACAGTAAATGTTTGTCTTTCATAAATATCGAAATGTCACGAAATGCGCCCGGATGATCGCGAGCCAATTATCTTACAGACAGACGGTCACGTGATGTTTATTAAAGGTCATTTTGTGTCTACGAACCTGCGAGAGACGTAACGTCAAAACACCACGTCAGATAAATAAAAAATTATAATGACGTAAAATTACGCTGCTTAAAAAAACAAAAAAGTAGAACAGTTATTTGTAAATTTTACTGCGTAATATGTGAACCTTCGTCACGCGATTTTCTGCCTGTATTAATATTTTTTATTATCGACTGGAACTGTTAGTAGTTGGAGCAGCATTGGCGGGAAGTAGCAGAAATAATAGTAACAGTATTAATAGCAGTAGTAATAATAGTAGTCGTAGCAGCATATTTACGTTCCTTATATCCAAATTTTGTTGATAAGAAAACTCAGTTTAATCCATAATCCTAGTTTAATATTTATCTTTAAAATATTTTTTCAATTTTTACGTACTGTGTTGTGTTAGTCCATGAATTTATTTCTGCATTAAAATGATTTACTGTTTTTGAAGCATAAATTATTAGATACATTTATACACACACAGAGATGTTATTGTAAACATACAGGCTGAGGATCCCTTACCCGGAACTCCGAACTATTAAAATCTGAAATCTGAAATTCCGAAATATGAATATCCAGAATCCCAATACTTGGTGGGTGTTTTTGGAGAAATTGTGAAATATTATTGTTTTCTGTGTATTTTGCATGCACAAAAATTTATTTTTTACACTAAAAAATATTAGAAGTATTATATAAAAATTATACAGGCTATCTAGTTATTAAAAAATATAAATGGAATTCGTCCTTGGACTTACATACTCCTCTCAAGCATAAAATTTAATTTATATGAAACATTTAATATCTACCACTATTGTATATATTCAGTTTGTCTTGCATGACTAGCTATATGAATATTATTATGAAAAGTTGATTATTTTTTTTCTTCAATAGATAAATAATTTACAAAACACTGAATTTTGTATCCGTTATAGAAATCAGTGTGTAAGAAAATTATGTATGGTTTTTAAAGAAATAATAAAATGTCTAGATATATAAATATATATATATATATAACTCAGTCTGGAAATACAACAGTGTACCAGGTTTATTTGTTTAAAAAAAAAGTTGTAAGATATTCTATGTTACTTAAGCTAATAAATCTTTTTGTGAAAGAAATACTGTTTTGTTCCTACTAAAAATAATAATAATAATAATAATAATAATAATAATAATAATACCACTACTACTAATAGTACTATTACTATACTAAAAGTGTATTATTAATGCTGTTAGTATTACTACTACCAGTATTACTATTAATAATAATAATAATAATAATAATAATAATAATAATAATAATAACAAAAACAATAATAACAATGATGATAATGATAACAATAGCAACAAACAACAACAACAACAACAATAATAATAATAATGTAATAAAATAATACTACTAATAAGTTTGATTGCAAAAACGTAGAGATAGTATTATTTCTGATTTTAGAACATTTCTCTATCTATCTACTGCATTCAATGATTCAATTATATTTAATAAATCAGTTTAAATAAAATAAATTTTTAAAAATTAAAAAATTAACAATACCTGATTTTCCTACGCCGTTCTGTCCAAGAATGGCCACTCTGAAAGGTTTCGTTTTACTTGAAATTCTTTTCAAAATTCTCGACCCAGAAGTTGCGTTCGCCATAACATTTCTCGAGCAACGTAAAAACCTCCGCTTTGTACGTTATCTTGATAATCTGGTTTTTTGTTTCTCTCACAAATTCACCTGACGTGGAAATCCGCTTAATCTGTGTGCTTAATCCTCTCTCTCTCTCACCCTCTCTCTCTCTCGCTCTTTGTGTCGATTAAGACAATATTTTCAAAGTCCTCACTAATTAAACAGAAACAGTTTTTCCCCTTACGCAAACACACACACACACACACAATTTGTTTATCAGATCAAATCTCTCGAACAACCGTTACACACGCTTTACGTTAACATGTTTCTGTTTCTCTGTCAAAGTTTTGTTTTGTTTCTGCCGGGTTTTTTTACAGGCGAGATAGCATCCTTGATTGTTATTCATATTGATATGGTTACGGTGAACGTTAAGGGGTGTCAGGCAATGACCTGTAATTAACCCTGTGTGTGGTTTTTTTGTTGTAACAAACGTTGAATTGACGGTAATTGTACGTCAACAGAGAGAAGTGATGTGTATGACACTTCGTCATGGCGCGCATTAAAAGCACTGAATCAAAAATAAACAGTGAAAGGACAGATAATCGACGTGTGGTAACAACAACTAGGAAAAAACCCCAATAATTTCGCTACCTGTGTTATAAAGTTACAGTGAGACATGTATATAACATAAAAAAGCAAGAAAGAATGAAGCAAAGGGCACTGATAAACTTGTTTTTGGATAATTATTATCTGCATTCTTTTCTTCTTCTTTCTTTCTTTTTGTTGGTTGTTTGTTTGTGTGTTGTTTTTTTATTTATTTATTTTTATTTTTTAAAATTTTTTATTTTTATTATTATTGTTTGTTTTCTTTGGGTTTTTTTTTTTTTTATAGATTTTTTGAGATTTTTTTTTATTTTTTTATTATTATTTTTTTTTTTTTTTTATTATTATTATTTTTTTTTTTACACTTACTCTTGTCTCTTTGTTTACTATCTTAAATGTTTTAACAGATGTTAAGTGATTTCATCTTTACAAAACGTTCAGACTGTTTATTTGTGTTAACTCCGCTCTCTGTGAATGTCGTTAGAAGTAGATTTATCTTCTCGCTAAGTTCACTCTGTCTGTCTGTCTGTCTGTCTGATACTCTGTCCACTTTCTCTGTTTCTATCTCACTTCTAAGTCTTTTTTTCTCTCTCTCTCTCTCTCTCTCTCTCTCTCTCTCTCTCTCTCTCTCTCTCTCTCTCTCTCTCTCTCTCTCTCTCTCTCTCGTATTTATTCTGATATTCTCTGTTTCTCTCTATACTTTTCTGTTTGTCTCTCTATCCATCTATCTCCTTACCTAGATGCCTACATACTTACCTACCTATTATCTATCTACCTTTCTGGTTTGTTATCATGCTTTCTGATGTATATTTTCATACTGTATCAGTATTGTTATTTCCTTACATCATTATCACTAGCAACGATGAATTTAAAACTAAACTCCACACAGAAAATTTAGATGTTTATTCTGTAAAAATATGTATGTTTATATAAAAGGCACACAAAAAAACAAAAAACGAGACACTTATAAAATAATGATTCCAGCCTGATTCATTTTGTATACTTCTAACTGACTGTTTATATAGCACTGGAAAATAGATTTAGTTAATAATAAAGAATGACAATAAAATAACAAAGTCCAAATAGACAGGCTGCCGTTTTCCTGTCTTTCAAGATGATATTTCGTTTTTAGATTGATAAACAGACATCTTTACTATATAAGTAGCTATCTTCGTTTGTTTACCTTAATAAGTATTTAATACACAACTACAAAGCTGCCAGTAGCATTAATGTAATATATATATATTAAGCGTAGATAATTACAAACGGATATTTGTAAAGTAATATCTATCGATATCGTTTTGATTATACAGTCCCGTATTTGTTCCAATGTTTCGCTACATTAATATATTAATTAATATATATAACAAGCGAATAACGAGAACAAACACAAAGTTTCAAAGAATAACAACCAGACAACGTTATTCTTAGATAATACTGCAAAATATAAAGCCAAAAGAAAAATCTGTTAAATGTTTATTTTTTAATTTTCTATTATATGTGGCTCCATAATTTTATAAAATAGTTCAGTTTTACTGAAATACTGATTACTATAAAAGTGTAAAAGTCTAGAGATTAAAACAACTAATATAAAGAAAGAATAATTCTGAGTTTCCAATGTTTCAGTTTAATTATATTAAATAAAAAGTTCTTGCTTATGAAGACTGAACCAACGCTGGATACTTTACGTTCTATAAAAACGTTTAGTTGTTCGTCATTTAATTATATTTCACATAAGTCCGTGTTTAAATTTGTTCATCTTTTCAACATCATAATTTTTTTCAGTGACTCATTTTGTAGACAAACACCTTTAATTTCAGGCTCTCTCGCTTATCCATTATTAAAAAAAAAAAAAAATTACAATTTGAAATATAACAATCTTCATAACAATTATGACAGACACTAAGTGAACTGTTATAATAGATGTTTAACTAAACTAAATTAATTTACATTTTAAAAACATTTGAACGTCATGAATTTCGAAGAAATACAAAACGTCACAACAGGCTGGGTATTAAAAATTTTTTTTTTTTTTTTTTTTTTTTTTTTTTAAATTCACGTCATGGTTATAATCGTTCATCAAAAGTCGGATTCCATTTTCCGTTTTGTTCGGTTTCATTCTCTGGTTTAACTGTCAGCTCATAGGAATGTTCTGTGTTTCTTCTGTAGATAAAAAAAACAAAACAACACATTACACACTTACATTCTAAGTTTACTTTTAAAGGGAACCTTTAGTTGGAATAAGAATGACTCAATATATTTTGATATTTGCGTATTTCATGTTAAAGTATGTATGGTGTTAAGAAAAACTTTCAATATATTTTGTATCTCACCTCGTTTCTAGCAACCTGTGTTTATTGCTATAAATACGTTTAAAAATTAAGGCTATTGTTGTTATTACTGCTTCAACTACTACTACTGCTATTGCTGCTGCTACTATTATTACTATTATTATTATTATTATTATTGCTACTACTACAACTACTACTGCTACTATTAATATTAGTATTATTACTACTACTACTACTATTATTACTACTGCTACTACTACTACTACTACTACTACTATTATTATTTTACATAATAAAAGTAAAAAAGTACGATTTACAATGATTTACTACTCTTTCACTCATTTTTTGATACTTTTAATTTAATTTATAAAAATGAGGAATTTGAGGATCGCAGCAGTTTGAGAATTCTTCATTTAAACTTACTTTCCGAAATTCTTGGCATCCTCTATTGTCTCGGGTAAGACCTTGTTAAGAGTCTCCGGTAACCATAGCGACAGAATTCCTGCAACGATAGCCGAACCGCCGAACACCAGCAAAGGCAACGCCTTGCTGAATTCTCCCTCAACCAAAGTACCCTGAAAGTGAACCAACACTTCACACGTGTCAGGTTAACAATGTACAGTTTCTTACTTCGCGAATGAAAATAAATAAAACAAATACAGTTGTACCTCTAGTTACGAGTGCCCAACTTTTCCGTGTTACGAGCGAGGTTTTGTTTTGAGTTGCGAGCCAAAATTTGAGTTACGAGCGAGCTTTAGATATGCCGCCGCTAGTTGGCGCAACGAACAACACGACATCCGCCCAGCACTGTTTTTTATACAATATCTGTCATAGATACATATATTTTTCTTATTTAAAAACACGTTACAAAAAATTGGGGTGGTTTTAGGAAAATTGATTTGATATACGAGAAAATTGAGTTACGAGTTCGGTCACGGAAGGAATTAAACTCGTAAGTCAAGGTAACCACTGTATATATAATAATGTACATTAAGTTCATTTTATAGTTGGTCATAATTATAGTTATTAGTGCAAATTACTTTTTCTTTACAGAAACGCTTTCTTAACAATATTTAACGTTTCTTACTAAATCTGATATATAAGGTGACGCCATTCCGCCAATCCTGGCGCAGAACGAACTGGCTCCCATCCCAGAATTCCTCACTACGGTCGGAAACAGCTCCGCAGCAAACACGTAAATGATTGCGAAAGCCGCCGATGCTCCTAGTTTGCCGATCATCGATAACGTTATAGTTATCCATTCGTGTTCTGAAGAAATTAAAATACAGTTATAGTTATCCATTCGTGTTCTGAAGAAATTAAAATACAGTTATCGTTATCCATTCGTGTTCTGAAGAAATTAAAATACAGTTATAGTTATCCATTCGTGTTCTGAAGAAATTAAAATACAGTTATAGTTATCCATTCGTGTTCTGAAGAAATTAAAATACAGTTATAGTTATCCATTCGTGTTCTGAAGAAATTAAAATACAGTTATAGTTATCCATTCGTGTTCTGAAGAAATTAAAATACAGTTATAGTTATCCATTCGTGTTCTGAAGAAATTAAAATACAGTTATAGTTATCCATTCGTGTTCTGAAGAAATTAAAATACAGTTATAGTTATCCATTCGTGTTGTTCTGAAGAAATTAAAATACAGTTATAGTTATCCATTTATTCTGAAGAAATTAAAATACAGTTATAGTTATCCATTCGTGTTATAAAAAAGTAAAATACAGCAACAAATTCGTGTTCAAAAAAATTAAAAACAGTTATAGTTATCCATTCGTTTATGAAAAATTAAAATGGTTTAAAGTTATCCATATATGAAAAATTAAAATACAGTTATAGAATCCATTGTCTTCTGAAAAAATTTTACAGCATTATCCATGAAAAATTAAAATTAAATAGATATTCTGAAGAAATTAAAAAAAGCAAACGAAATGAAACAGAAGTTTATAAAAGGAATGGTTTAAAGCATATATGAAAAATAAAATAAAATAAAATTGCTATATAAAGTTTAAAAAATATATAATTTAAAATAATTATACCGGATGTTCCGTATATCACCGGAAATAGTGTTGCTGCGCATGCCACACCTCCTAACAACATGCTCCCACAATGCATCAGCTTCCGGCCCACTCGATCCAGCAGCGCTATGCAGATGAAGTAAGACGCCAGTTCGGCGAGGCTGGCGATGGTGAAGTTGAGAAAGATGTCGCCGCCGAGGTTGCCCACGTTCAATCCAAGCCCGTAGTAGACCATACTTACCACCAGCCTTGAAAGAAACACGCTTAGGATTTCAATTTTACCTTTCGTTATTTTTAGTATTTGAATTTTCATTGTTAATACTACCTTAAATAACGCTTGATGTTATAGTTAAGCATCAGAAATATACAGTATATATATATGTGTGTATGTTCCTGTTTGTGTGCGTGTGTGTTTGTCTATTTACAAAAATATATTTCAAATGGTTACTCTCTCTCTTTCTCTCTCTCTCTCTCTCTCTCTCTCTCTCTCTCTCTCTCTCTCTCTCTCTCTCTCTCTCTCTCTCTCTCTCTCTCTCTCTCTCTCTCTCTCTCTCTCTCTCTCTCTCACTCACTCTCTCTCTCCGTATCTAAAACGAACCCACCAGTTAAGAAAAATGATCAAACTTCGGATAAGTAAAGTTGGAGAAGTGAACATTTCCCAGATGTTCGACTCGGACTGTTCTTTGTCCAGCGCGTCCCTGTCGAATAAGTGTTCCGGAAGTGTTACTCCGTTCACTTCCGCTGCTTTTTTAATTATCGCTTCCGCTTCGTCGTAGCGCCCTCTGGACAGCAGCCATTTTGGAGATTCGGGAATTAACCTAAAATTTTGTAAATAATATTATTATTGCATACATTAACATACATACATACACAGAGACATGAAATACATAAACACAAAGATACATATATAAATACTCACACACTGACAGACACACGTATACATACTTACAAATACAGATGTACAAACATACAAACATACATAACACATAATATAAAACAAACACACTCGGATTAATTTAATTAAATTACTTGATTGTCGCAAATTATATAAACCATTATCTATTTCCTATCGCAGACCTAAGAGCTCTGTAAAATAATAATCACTGAATTGAGATATGTACGATCGTCTTAGATATTCTGACAGATTGAGAAAAATCAAGGCGCCTTTGTTAAATGCCCGTGTTGACATCAGATATAGTATTATTTAGAAAATATATAAACGTCTTTAATTTTCCTCATTTAGTTCTGCCAGCAAAGCATCCAAACCGTGGGCTTCAGATGGACGTACTGTACAGAAAATCATCGTTAGCAGACGGCCTAAGACTAACTTAGTTTGCAATTCTCGTTCTTAGAAGACTGGCGAAAACAGAAAATTAAATCAAACAGACTGCGGTATTTGGTTGTGGGTTTCTTCTTTAGTTTGCTGAATTCACAGAGTCTGTGTGTCTGTGTGTCTGTGCAAACAACGAGACTTTCTCTGTGTGACCGAGACAAACATGACCGCCTATTTTTATTTACCTCCAATGAAAGAAATCTTCACAAAACGTTTTACGTAACAGAGTTCACAAGAGAACACGTGGCGTGAAACTAACCAATAGAAGGAGAGGAGAAAGACCGTGGGGATGGAGCATGCCAGCTGGAGATAGTGCCAATCACGTAGACCGTAAGCCACGCCCCCTAGAACCAAGAGACCGAGACACCAAAACATTTCAATGACAATCCCAGCGAATGTCCGTTTACTTGGACCAACGAGCTCCATACCTGAATAAATAAATAAATAAATAAATAAATAAATAAATAAATAAATAAATAAATGAATAAATAGAGTTTGTAGTAAATGCAGTGATAAAATAACGTATCACTTTAAACTTCGTTCCCGTTAAAAAAAAAAAAGTAAAATAATAAATTCGTGCATGATATGTACATCTGTATGTATCGTGTATTCGTGGATGAACGGACAGTTCCACTGACGTAGACTGAATGGATATTTGAATTATTACATCTTTAAGTGGGATATGAGATTCATTTATTTATTTGTTTGTTTGTTTGGTTGTTTACTCAATTATCTATTTATTTGTTTGTTTGTTTGTTTGTTTGTTTGCTTGTTTATTTCAATTATTTATTTATTTATTTATTCATTCATTTATTTATTTATTGTTTGCTTGTTTACTAAATTATTATTTATTTATTATATCTATTTATTTGTTTGTTTATTTGTTTATTTGTTTGTTTATTTGTTTGTTTTTTTATTTATTTGTTTGTTTTTTGTTTGTTTATTTATTTGTTTAATTAATTATTTATTTATTTGCTTGTCTGTTCGTTTGTTTGTTTATTTTAAATCGATAAGACGTTTATGTGACAGTGAAGCAATCAGACAAAAATAAGTGTCACATATAAAACAAAGCTAACAGTACTTTTAAACTTACAGTAAGTGATAAAAATAAACAAGTGTTTAGACACAGAGCACGTATCTGTTATCAGTGCAATGACCTTTTCAAAAATAAAAAACCAGACAAGTAGCAAGATAAGTCTTTATCTATAAAATGTACATCGCTATGTATCAGTATCAATGTATTAGTTTTAACTGTTTGTTTTCGGCTTTAGTTTCACACACAAAATAAACTGATTTTCATATTGTTGGATAAATTAATATTTGTTTAAAGACATTTTTTTTTTTTTTTTTTTTTTTTTAATGCGAAAAAAAATACACTGTTGTGACTTCGAGATGACTTTTATAATTTAGCAACAAGTGGTTTTGTATTAGTACATACCCATAGACTGGAGAGAGAGAGAAGGCGTGTGTGTGTGTGTGTGTGTGTGTGTGTGTGAACATGTATATATTCGTTTTTGAGAAACTGCTATAACTTATCTTCTTGTTTAATTTTGTTTCATAATTGTCTAATTCATTTATTATTGTTATTATTAGTAGTAGTAGTAGTAATCGTCGTCGTCGTCGTAGTAGTAGTAGTAGTAGTAGTCGTAGTCGTAGTCGTAGTCGTAGTAGTAGTAGTGATTTGTTCAATTTCTACATGATCGTTCTTATTTCGGTATGCGGTGTAGAGGATAAAAGTTACCTATGACAAAGGCTCCCATAAACAAGCCCGCATTCGATGTGCCAAGAAAGAATCTCATTGCAACGAAGACGTAGAAGTTGGAGACGAATGACGTACCGATGGTGACGCCGATGTGCAGAACGATGGCAATTAAAAAGGCGATTTTCCTGCCAACGCTAAATAAACAATAAATAAATAAATAAGCGAAGTAATAATAATAATAATAAATAATAATAATGGAAACAACAACAACAATAATAATAACAAAACAACAACTACAACAACACCTATAATAATAATAATAATAATAATAATAATAGTAATATATAATATTAATACAATGATAATGTAAACAATCGCAAATCTATTGGTTTTCACATATAATTATCAAAACAGGTTTTCTACATTATTGTAAGTAAACAGAAATAAATAAATAAATAAATAAATAAATAAATAAATAAATAAATAAAATAAAATAAAATAAAAAATTTTTTTGAGATCACATAATAATAACATTTAAATTTCTTTCTTCAGAAAATCTCAAATTAAAAATTAAAAATTTTAAAAAATTAAAAATTAAACGGAGGTCACTATAAAAATGGAGGAAATTAGTAACGAAGAACGTGCGCGTCAGACAGCAGACCGAGACCAATGGCGCCAAAAAGAATCCCTCCCATCAGCACCATATTAGCATGTGACCTCAGTTCCTTCTTATCACAGACCAGATCCATCTGAAACACAGAACCAAAAAAAAAAAAAAAAAAAAAAATCAATAGAATGATATTGTTTTAATTCTGGTATTTGATTTTGTTGTCGTCAGTTTTACACTATTTTTGATTACTGAATTTTGTAAGTCTCAGAGGTGTGGTTGCTAAGATGTGCCGGGATCGCATACTGCAAGATGCTAATTTTAATATCCGATATTAATTCTTCGACTTTTTTAGGTATGTTTATTTATTTATTTTTTTTAAGAATTTTCAGACAACCCCAGTTTCCTGGATTATATTTAGAAACAGTTTTGCTGTCAGGTTTTTGTTAATAAATAATTTTTGATCTTCATCTCGGTGAGCAGACGTTTACTCGTCATTTACACAGTCTGTCTATATTTAACATTGCGTTGAATTAACGCGGTCATTTGACCTCTACCTGCGTATAACCCTGGCCTGAGACCCCCACATTACAGCCAACGCCCTGCGAGTGGGATATCAAACACTGACGGTAGCTGTTTTAATGTCTAAAAATGTTTAATTTAAAAAATAATAATTAAAAAATTGTTCCTGGAGTAGCCAAGTGAGTGACAATAACCAATTTACTCTCAGAACCACCATCATTGAAAAATTAAATATCTAATAACGTTTAACAGTAAAACGTAATCAGATTATTTAAACCATTCCGTTAGTCGTAGTTACGTTCATTCTGTTGGGCGTCACACTTACGTCGGTTATCACTGTTCTCGTAAATACGGATTGATCGTACACGTAGTACGTGCAGTCCGTGCGGTTCGATTTCCATGCGTCTGTTATGTTAACGTCATACCGCTCACAGGACGAACGGACGGGATTTCCCTGGTCGTCCTTCACCCAGGGAATGGTTTTGTTTAGTAGCAGTTCGTGATTCACGTCTTCAATTGAGTACGAGTCGTTTTTATCTCCAGGAATTCCACATCTGTGAAGTAAAGTAATAATAATAATAATAATAATAATAATAATAATAATAATAAAATATGTATGTATGTATGTATGTATGTGTATATGTATATGTATGTGCGTTTGTCTTTTAGGTTAAAATCTAGTTACAAGAATATTTTTCAAATTATTATCGGCTGTCTCTCTCTCTCTCTCTCTCTCTCTCTCTCTCTCTCTCTCTCTCTCTCTCTCTCTCTCTCTCTCTCTCTCTCTCTCTCTCTCTCTCTCTCCGTATCTTTCAGTTCAAATAAATTATGTAATTTTTCTTTCAGTAGAATATTATCTAACTACCAGATATTCGTAAACTCAAAGGTGAAAATGTGCTGATGTTCTGTTTTCCTTTTTATATTTCTTCCAAAACAAGAGATTTTTATTACGAGACAAAAAATTATTAAAATTTCCATATTGCTATGTATCTTTAAAAAAAAACCTTGAACAAACTACATTTTAAAAAATGTATGCATGAACCAAAAGGTAAATATATTTAAGAGAGAGAGAGAGAGAGAGAGAGAGAGAGAGAGAGAGAGAGAGAGAGAGAGAGAGAGAGAGAGAGAGAGAGAGAGAGAGAGAGAGAGAGTTTACATTTGTATTTGTTTAACATGATATTAGTCAGTAACTTCAGACTTTGCTGTACAGATGAAATGAAATTCATGTTTACATTTCATAAATTTGCTTTTTTGTCACGTTGTCTAGATCGTTGTAGAAGTGTAGAAACTGCACGGTTTCACCATTAGCATGTCTCTGATATATGTCTGTTTGCAAATATCTCTTTCCTCGAATGCTTTAAAAAGCAGAAATAAACTCACCCGAAAAAAGGATAATTTAAAAAATTAGACAAAAAGTTTATTAAATTAAAAAGTGTCTTTGATATTCTGAATAAATAATAGATCAAATGATTATTTTTTATTTGATTTAGAAACCAACCTTTCCGAAAAAAAAAAAAAAAAAAAAAAAAAAAAATAATAATAATAATAATAATAATAATAATAATAATAATAATAATAATAATAATAATAAATAAATAAATAAATAAATAAATAAATAAATAAATAAATAATAAGAAAGTAGGACTGTATTAAACAAATTCTTGAATAATCGACGTTACCAATATTGTATTTATTTTTCAAATTTCGTTTAATGAATTTACTGATTTTTTATTTTTTTATTTATTTTTTTTTTTTGTTAACTTTTCAGTGATATACCAAACAATGTATTTGTATGTACACCCAACACAGACGCATACACAGACAAACACAACATACGATACGTATACAAACACAAAAACCTTTCAGATTATAGATACTAGAACAACATTCTCGTCATTGAAACCGCTGAATAAATATTCTTACGACCTTGTAAACAAACTTGTCCCGCTCTGTATTCACGTTTACAGTTAATTATGCTAAGCAAGTAAAGACGATCTGAATAATTTCGTGTTTACTTATTATGCTAAGCAAGTAAAGACGATCTGAATAATTTCGTGTTTACTTATAACGCTATTTTGTGGTCAACTTCATGTAACAGAATTTTGGTCTATGAATTCAAAACCACCACCGTCAAAAAAGAATTTAAACAAATAAATGACGAAGTCACATATTTATCAAAAAAGATATGTTTATAATCTTGTTAAAAAGAAAATTGATAGTAATAATAATAATAATAAAAAAACGACGTTTATCATGTTATAAAGATTTTAATTATTAAAATAAACTTTAGAAAAAAAATAAATAATAATAATATTTTGCTTATTTAATATAGGATGTTTGCATACGTTTTTACTTGCCAAATATCTAATAACTTCTTTTAAAAAAAATAAATAAACAAGTAACTTTTATATGTAAGCTTAGTTACGATGAAAGAAAACATCATAAAGCGATAAATGGCAATCAGTATGAATATATTATCAATAATAAGAAACTTTATCATTTGCAAAGATTGGTTTTTCGAAAATATTTTATTTTTACAAGAAATAAAACTTAAAATAACCTACAATATGTACAAAACAGACAGACACAGACACACACACACACACACACACACAGACACACACAGACACAGACACACACACAGACACACACACACAAATCTTTGGCTACGTATTAAAATATTGCGCCAGTTTTAACAACTTCTGACTGATTTATTTTTACACGTTTCTAGCATATTAAGATCTGCTCGTTATAAATTTTGATACTGAATAAAACACGCACTCCAGATTCCACTCAGATAACACTAATAAAAAAAAAGTTTTTGACATTTTGTTATCTACCATCTACTCATCATATAACGGCTGTATCACACACACACAAACAGTGATGACATAGTCAGCAAGATAAGATTACACGGTAACATAAAATTAAGTCAAATCGTGACACAGCAATGTGAAATGAAAATGTAAAACGTTTTCAGTCGATTGTAAACATCGAGCATCAGTTGGAATATTGTTTTATAAAGTGTTTAACTGTTTGTATATCGAAAGGCTTGTTTGGATGACGCTAAAATTTGTTAAAATGACGTAATATACAGAAACCATTCAAGGGGTTGCTCCTACCAGTTGGTTTCTGTGACCCGTTCATTATGAAATAAGCTTATATATATATACACCAAATATGTAAATATGAACTGAACAAGAGATATTTTAAATAAATAAATAATAGGAGAGAGACGTGTTTTTTTTTAAGTCTTCATCATTTCAGTTTTATGTTAAAATACGATTCACGAGGTTGCACTCAGATTTTCTACGAAACAGAAAAATAACCAGACAGAAATCGTAGCAGTAATAGTAGTAGCAGTACTCGTAGTAGTAGTAGTAGTAGTAGTAGTAGTAGTAGTAGTAGTAGTAGTAGTAGTAGTAGTAGTTTTTGTTGTTGTTGTAGTAAAAGAAGAAGAAGAAGTTGTAGAAATAATTATAAAAGTAACAGTAATAATGATGTTGATGATGACGATATTCACAACGATATATATATATATATATATATACACACACATATGTATGTATGTATGTGATGTGAAGGACTCAGTACATTACAGTAATACCAATACAAGCAAAACACAAAACATACTTTACCGATGATCTGGTATGTTTAAGATAAAAACTGCCATCAGCATTTGAATGGCAACTGAAACAGACGGCATACACAGCAAATAATAAATTCGTTTTTGGTAGGTACCGAATTCTCCTATATGTTCAAAAACACTGTCGAATTTCATGGTGTTTTTAATGACAGTTCCAAAGCTGAGAAGAAATTCTAGAATGCCTCGCTGAAAGTCGAGCGTTCAGTTCTCCCGAGTAGAGTCTAAGTGCGGATAGTTTAGTTCTCAAACACCCGAAATTAATCCAATAACCCACTTTGTATCTACGTTACCGTAAAACGTAGACTTTTTGTAAAATGTTTAATAATCAACAGCAGTAAATAACTCAAATATTTGTTTACAAAATTTACGTTCTGTTTGAGTTTAACATGTGTTAAGGATAATTATAGACAAAGTGGCTACTTGAGTAGAAACAGAACTTTAAAAGGTAGAGGCGGACATTTGAATATTTTTGGTAAACGTTTAATAATTAAAAACCGTAAATTTCTCATATATTTATTTATAACACATTTAACACGTGAATTTAGACAAGTAATAACAGTAAATTACTCATATATATATTTATAACACATTAAAGTTTAATGTGAACGATATTTATATTCAAAGTAACTGCATGAGTAGATACAGAATGTGACAAAGTTGAGACGAACGTTTTCATATTTTTTGTAACATTTTAATGATTAATAATATTAAATTTCTTGTATATTTATTTACAACACAGTACAGTTTAACATGTCAAAGATATTTAAATATAAATGCTTGAGTAGAAACAGAACATGAAAAGATAGAATCGGACGTTTTTATAATTTTGGTAAAATTTAGACAATTAATAACAGTAAATTACTCATATATTTATTTACAACACACTAAAGTTTAACATATTAAAGATATTTGTATATAACGTGGTTATTTGAGTGGAAACAGAACTTAGAAAAAGTTGAGACGAGCATCTAGATATTTTTAAGCTGCTGTTTGTATTAATCTTACGTGTAAAAAGTGGAAGGTTTACGGTATGCAAATGAGATGGTATTCGTTACGTCATAGACAGAGACACGTTTCGTCTGTTACTTCGCGTCTTACTGTATTCGTGGATTAGTACGAATTGTAAACGAAAGGGAGAGTTGTGTATGCTTTGTTTGTTTACTTTTGTTTTTTTCTGTGTTTAATCCACGTATAGAAACAATGACTGAACATTTATGTTACGTGTTTTCAGCTCATTGGGTGTGGCCATCCGAAGTTTAATATGTAAAACAAGGCGAAATAAAAAAAGAAAAGAGATAAAAATGAAACATTAACAAACCTTTTTTTCTTTCAATCCATTTTTTTTTTTTAATAAATAAATAAATAAATTTACGAATACAGTAAACAAAAATTAATAACACAAAAAAAAAAAAAAAAAAAAAAAAAATCAAGTTACGTTTTTGCCATGCATTTCATAGTTTTCATTATAAAAATTAAATTTTCTAATACTATCTAAAAAAAAAAAAAAAACTTTTATAAATAAATATCACTAGGAAAATCACGTTCATTAAAATTCTGTTTGTTTTTCTTAACAATGCAGTCTGACTTATGGTGGGTTATCCTCTCATGCGCCCTACTTCTCGAAAAAGGTTGCCTGTACCTAATGTAGATAATATTCTTGTGGCTATTGGCTTTTACTGAGGGTCACTATATCATCTAAGTAGGTTGTTCAACGGGGTACGGTCAGTGTTTGTATATAGTCTCGTTTACCACAGAGTATACTGCACAGATAAATTATGTTTTGTTGTCACAACATGTTTTTCTGAGTACGTTGACAAAAACTTAAAAACAGAATTTGTAAACTTCTCTTATATTACAGACAAATTTTGTTTTATTATCGTAACATTCTCTCTTCAAAGAACGTTGACAAAACGTTAAAAAAAAAAAAGAAATTGTAAATTTGTTACATCACTGAAAATAAAAGAACATGTTTCGAATAACGCAGAACATAATTAACGTAACAATTAGAAATGGAAATATAAAATATACCCTACCTGTGATCCGGTATGTTTAGAATGAAAACTGCCATCAACATCTGAATGGCACTCGATACAGCCGGAATACAAACTAAGAAATAAATTCGTTTTTGGTAGGTACCGAATTCTCCAATGTACTCGAAAACGCTGTCGAATTTCATGTCCTTTCTAAAACAGTACGCAAGCCAAACTACGTCTTGTACTTAACTCATCTGAAGACATTTACGAGTTCAGTTTTTATAGCTTTGTTCGGACAAACATCTTGGAAGTTAAATTAACCTCTTTTTTATTTCTGTGTTACTGTAAAACTTAGAATTTGTTGTCAAAATGTCAACAGAAAATTTCTAACAATAAACTGGCGTTATCGACATCTTTACAAAACGATATGAGGATATTAATGAGTTAGTATGGTATCTGTGTAGCTGTAATATCAGAATTAATAATTGTAAAAATACATATTTTTTATTTTTTATTTTATTTTTTTTATTATTATTTTTTTTTTTTGTCAGGATGGAGTTGATGTTAAATTTAAGTTTAAAAAGTGGAATGATTACGGTATGACAGTGATGAAGTATATTTTAAATGAGCTGCTATGTTACAGACTGAAATGTAGGTGTGTTTATTTTTTTTTACTGTCGTCTTATATTTTATGTGTGTCGTCCGTTTTGGTTGAACTTTGAACTTTTTTTTCTTATTTATATTTTTTATATTTTTATTTTTTCATCTTTTTATATAAATAATGTGTAAAGGAAATGCAAAACAAGGAAAAAGAAAATAAACAAATAATTTATTGTTTTCTTTAGCTTTATTAAATAAATGATTGAACATATACAGGCAGACATACATGCACACACACATACATACATACATAATACATACATACATACATACACACGTACATACATACACACATACATACATACATATATATACACACATATACATACACACATACATACATACATGCATACATGCATACACACACACACATACATACATACATATACATGCACACACACATACACACATACATACATACTCTTAAATATATAAAATGAAATTATCTGCGTCCCATGTTTTTCACAGAATTATTTATTATTATTCAACATACTAATAATTCTTTTTTTCTTTTATACGGGAGTATACTCAACACGACAGACAAATACGTTGTTATAGCCATGTTTTCTAAGAATGTTGAGCAATATTTAAAAATCACAGCATTTGAGAATTTCTTGCTGCCTTATTATTTTATGTTCATTTTTTATTATTATTATTATTATTATTTATCATTTGACTGAAATATATAAAATAAAGAACATCATTTCGATATGGTTTCAGCAAAAGAAGTAAAGGTATAATGTAAACAAAAAGTTCCTGTTCTCCGATAATATAAAGAAACATGTATGAAGGTATTCCATATTAACTAAATTTCAAATTAATTATAAATACATAGATCTGCTTAAAATAATTCTTTGATAATAATAAACAATCGATTTATTTCATTATTGTTGCTGCTGTTGTTGTTGTTGTTGTCGCTACTGCTGCTGTTGTTTCGATTTATGAGACTTTTCAACAAGGAAACTATTTCAATTTTTCTGTCTTTTTGGTGCATGTCCAAAAGTATGAAGGAGGGAAACATTCAAGTAACTCCAGATAAATTATTCATTAACGGAAATACATATATTTATGTACACACAATAGTAGCTGTTCTTTTCATGAATAAATTTAAGTGTTTGACAGTGAAACCTTTTTTATGTTGAAATACTAAAAAAAGTGTGTTCCTCAGTGTGTATGTGTGTGTGTGTGTGTGTGTGTGAGAGAGAGAGAGAGAGAGAGAGAGAGAGAGAGAGAGAGAGAGAGAGAGAGAGAGAGAGAGAGAGAGAGAGAGAGAGAGAGATTACTTGATCACATAAATGATAACTTTTCGTAGTGAAAAATTAAAAATAATAATAATAATAATAATAATTTAATTTTTTTTTTTTTTTTTTTTTTTTTAAATGACCCACATTTTATAAACCAAACTGACAAACGATAATAAACTGTAATTTTAAAACTTTAATCTTGTTGGATCGCACAGTAAGACACAGGTAGCTTCGCAGTTTTATTCTTAGACTGTAATCAAAAAGCGATCACTGCAGCCATTAATCTTAATTTCAATAGTTTAACAGCTAGGCAGTTAAGGTACCATTCCATATCATCAGTCAGTCAATTTTTGTTTTGTTGTTGTTGTTGTTGTTTTTGTTGTTGTTGTTTTGTTGTTGTCTTTTTGTGTGGGTTTTGTCGATATACTAAGATTCGCACAGGAAAATATTAATTTTACAGTAGCGACACTTGTTACGTGTCCACAAATCAAGGACGATAACGCTATTTAATGTGGAGCGGTTGTCGAACTTGTAATCTGGAAAAGCAAAGACAATTAAAATGAACTGAAATGGTTTAAGAATAATTTTAGTGTTGGGCAAACAAACTGCTCCAGACTTAACACTGTTTTATAACCGATATTAAACTCACCGCATTAAATTAACTCGGTCCATTGTCTGTAAGTGAATATATGGACAGTTTATGTCACAAGTCGAGCACAGAAGTGGGCTTCACTAGCGGTTCAAGTTTGATTAATCCCGTACCATTTAAAACCTGTCAGTGCATTTTGTGTATGTGTATGTGTTTCGTTGTTGTTGTTTGTTTGTTTGGGGTTTTTTTTGCGGGGGTTTGGAGGGAGTAATTAAAAGAAAAGTTTAAAATGCAGCTTCTTTACACATTATGAATAAATTTCTAAACTTCATTGTTTTAACGTTTTAACATAACTATACCTTCAACAGAGTAATCAAATATTTTCTAAAATAAAAACCAGGAAAATAAAAATTCATCTTGAAAGTTACAGGTAAATCTGACCAATGACTATATGACTTTTTTTTCAAATCTTCATTTCAGATTTTCTCGATCACGATATTTTTTTTTCACGGTACACGAACACTAAGACCGTCACCGACATAGCGGTGTTTGCACAAACTGTTTACCATGAATTAAATTACACCCAAAATCGGTAAAGTTGCACGCACGATTTTATGATATATAAAATACGTTTAAAAGGATTTCACCTCTGGTGTCGCTGTTTGTGTACATTCATTGTTGAATTATTTCTTCTTTTTTTTATTTTTTTATGAACATACCCGACACACTAAGGATAGAAAAGTTTGATTATATAAAAAAAAAAAAATTAATTTTTTTTTTTTTTTTTATTTGAAGATTGTATTTTCTTTTTTTTCTTTTTATTTTATTTTCTTTTATTTATTATTACTATTATTATTCTTTTTTTTTTTTTTTTTTTTTTTTTTTTTGTCGTTAAATATTCGTAGCACAAACGTCCTAGTTAATTTCTCAAAGGTTTTGTTTTTTACATTTTCTATGCCACTTTTTAAAACCAAATCTCTGGATCGTTTTATGATACGAAACGACCTGACGATGAAAGTAAAAGTTTCAGTCTTCATGTCTCTTCACGCACATTATTTTATTGACACAGATGATTGTTAGCAAATACTAATGTACAGAAACTAAACAAACATCAAGAAATATGGACACTGTGTTTGAATTACAAGTTCACCGCAACATTCTTTAAATATGTAATTATATTCAAAGCTGGTAATGTTTTTCTGATTTTCACTGTACATCAAATTATCATGCATTCTATAAATTAGATAACAGTTTTGAAGTCAGTTATTAAGACAAAAGTTAAAATACTTTTCTGAGATGATGTTTGGAACGTGTAAGGTAGTGGTTTTTTTGTTTTTTATTATAATGGTTTTGATTGTTTGTGTGTTTATTTATTTATTTATTTATTTATTAACCGATCAGCGAACTCAGAGTCAAGCAAACAGCTCCTCAGGTGGGCGTGATCGAAACCGGTGAGGATGAACAGTTTAATGACGTCAGTCAGATTCTGTGACAAAGCGAGCGACGTTGGACACGCCTCCAGAGGGACGTCCTTAGAGCATTGAAAGGTGTCAACCTGACTGTTCGCTTTGAGGAGCAGTTTGACCACGTCAAATCGCTTGTTGTACACAGCGTACAAACAAGCAGCTCCTGAGGTGAGTTCAAAGTGGGTTATAAAACAGTGTTAACACTGGCGCAGTTTGTTTACACAACACTAAAATTATTCTTAAACTATTTCAGTTCATTTAAACTGTCTTTACTTTTCCAGACAACCGCTCCACGTTAAATAGCGTTATCGTCCTTGATTTGTGGACATTTGACAATTGTCGCTACTGTAGAATTAATATTTTCCTGTGTGAATCTTAACATATCGAATCAGACAACAAAACAACACCAGCAAATACCAGCTTAGCTGTTAAACTATGGAAATAAGATTAATAGCTGCAGTGATCGCTTTTCGATTACAGTCTAAGAATAAAACTGCGAAGCTACCTGTGTCTTGCTGTGCAATCCAACAAGATTAAAGTTTTTAAAATTACAGTTTATCATCGTTTGGCAATTTGGTTTATAAAATGTGGGTCAATTTGTTTTTAATTTTTTTTTAATTATTATTATTTGTTCTTCTTTTTACCTGTTCACTACGAAAAGTTAGTACTTATTTGATCAGGTAATCTCATACATATATATATATATATATATCTGTGTATGTGTGTATATATGTATGTATGTATGTATGTTTGTATGTATGTCTGTATGTTTGTATGTATAGACTGAGAAACATCCTCTTCTAATATTTCACCATAAAAAAGGTTTCACTGTCAAACACTTAAATTTATTCATGAAATAAATAGTTACTATTGTTTGTACATAAATATATGTATTTCCGTTAATGAATAATTTACCTAGAGTTACTTGAATGTTTCCTTCCTTCATACGTTTTGACATGCACAAAAAAAAAAAAAAAAAAAAAATAGTTTCCTTGTTGAAAAGTCTCTTACATCCAACAAAACAACAACAACAGCAACAACAGCAACAGCAGCAGCAACAACAACAACATCAACAATAATAAAATTATTATTATCAAAGAATTATTTTAAGCAGATCTATGAATTTATTATTAATTCGAGAGTTAATATGGCACACATTCACACGTTTATTTATTTTATCGGAGAACAGGAACTGTTTTTTTTACATCATACCTTTACGTCTTTTGCTGAAACCATATCAAAACACGCGAGAAATTGTGTTCGTTATTTTATATATTTCGCTCAGATGATAACAAAAATAAATTAAAAAAAACAACCATAAAATAATTTGGTAGCAACAAATTCTCAAATTTAAATATTGGGCAAAATTCCTAACCCCGCGGGTCGCATTTTCCCTACAGCAGATCTAGATTATTATTTTTAAAGTTATTTATTTCTGTACATTTTTAATTATGATCTCAGCACTGTAAAATAAAAATTGTGATAAACTCTGACGTTAGTTAAAACATAATGAATAATGTAATATATATTTATAAAAGTTGTTTAAAGATATTATTAGAAAATTTTATAAATTTTTATATGAAATAAATGACATGAACGTAACTTGATTTTATTTATTTTTATTTTGTGTTATTAATTTTTGTTTACCGTATTGGTGTATGTATTTATTTATTTATTTATTTATTTATTATTTATTTATTTATTTATTTATTTATTTATTTATTTATTTATTTATTTATTTATTTATTATTTATTAAAAAAGAAAAGAAAAAGAGAAAAATGGTTCGTTTATGTTTTGTTTTTTACTCTTTTCTTTTATTACTTTCCTTTGTTTTACTTATTAAACTTCTTGTTCGGATGGCCACACCCAATGAGCTGAAAACACGTAACATAAATGTTCAGTCATTGTTTCTATACGTGGATTAAACACAGACAAAAACAAAAGTAAACAAACAAAAAATACACAACTCTCCCTTTCGTTTAGAATTCGTACTAATCCACGAATACAGTAAGACGCGAAGTAACAGACGAAACGTGTCTCTGTCTATGACGTAACGAATACCATCTCATTTGCATACCGTAAACCTTCCACTTTTTACACGTAAGATTAATACAAACAGCAGCTTAAAAATATGTAGATGCTCTCCCCAACTTTTTCTAAGTTCTGTTTCTACTCAAGTATCCACGTTATATACAAATATCTTTAACATGTTAAACTGTAGTGTGTTGTAAATAAATATATGAATAATTTACTGTTGTTAGTTATACAAATTTTACAAAAAATATTGAAAATGCCCGTCTCTAATTTTTCATGTTCTCTTTCTACTGATTTGTTACTTTGAATAAAAAGTTTACATTAAACTTTAATGTGTTATAAACAAATATACAAAATGCCTGTTATTAATTGTCTACCATTTACAAAAAATACTCAAAAGTCTCTACTTTTTCATGTTCTATTTCTACTAATTCAATTACTCTGAATATAAATATCTTTTACATGTTAAACTGTAATGTGATATATATATAAATATATGAGTAATTTACTATTATTAATAAATACATATTTTAAAAATAAATATAAAAAATGCTCGCCTCTACTTTTCCAGTTCTATTTCTACTCATGCAATTACTTAGAATATAAATATCTTTAACACTTGTTAAGCTCTAATGTTATTTATTAAAATTTTACAAAAAGTCTACGTTTTACGCTAACAGATAAAAATTGAGTTATTGGATTAATTTCGGGGTGTTTGAGCTGAAATATCCGCACTTAGACTCTACTCGGGAGAACTGAACGCTTGTTTTTCAGCGAGGCATTCTAGAATTTCTTCTCAGCTTTGGAACTGTCATTAAAAAACACCATGAAATTCGACAGTGTTTTTGAACATATAGGAGAATTCGGTACCTACCAAAAACGAATTTATTATTTGCTGTGTATGCCATCTGTTTCAGTTGCCATTCAAATGTTGATGGCAGTTTTTATCTTAAACATACCAGATCATCGGTAAAGTATGTTTTGTATTTTGCTTGTATTGGTATTACTGAAATGTACTGAGTCCTTCACATCATCTAATTTTATTCTAAAGTGAGATATCGTTCTGTCACCTTTCTGCTAGAGGCAAACAGCAAATTATGATAAACATTATTTTAATAATACTGTAGTTTCTACTATACATACATACATACATACATACATACATACATACATACATATATACAAAAATCGTTGTGAAAATCGTCATCATCATCATTATGATTACCGTTACAATTTTATAATTTTTTCTTCTTCTTTTTACTACTACTACTTCTGCTTCTGCTGCTACTACTATTATTCTGTCTCTTTGTTTATTTTTATATTGGCATAAAACTGCAGACTCGTGAATCATTCTTTAATATAAAACTGAAATGATGAAAACTTAAAAGACATTTTTATTCTTTTTGTTTATTTAAATTTTCTTGTTCAAAATTTAAAGTTATATATAGATCTGGTATATATACAGCAAATATATATTAATATGAACGGGTCACAGAAATAATTGTTTTTGACTTTTTCACGTCATTATAATAAATTTAACCATCCAATGTTAATTTTTTTTTTTTTTTTTTTTTAAAAGAAGTTATTATAGATTTGCTAATTATATATGTTTTTTTGTTTTCATATATTAACCTAAAAGTCATATTTGCTTTTCTATGTAAGTGATAGAAAAGTCCATTAACAAGAGTATGTGTCCACTTCTCAGTTATAAACAAGTGTTAGGAAACGTTTTAAAGATCAATGGCGCATGAAATGTCAATTTTGCGAATTAAAGAAGAAGTTGTGAAATTTTTTAACAGAAAAACACACAGACAAACATAAACAAACATCTATTAATGCAATTTAAAAAAATAAAAAAACATCCTGTATTATATTATTCGTTTTCTTTTTAACATACACGTATCTTTATAAATGAATAGGTATCACAGAATTATTCAAATCTTCTTTACTTGTTTAGCATAATTAACAGCAAACGTGAATACACAGTACGGCAGGTACATGTACAAGGTCGTAAGACTATTTATTCATCTCAGTGTCGAAAATGTTGTTCTAGTAACTATAATCTGAAAGGTTGTTGTGTTTGTATCGTGTATGTCTGTCTGTCTGTGTGTTCTTTCTGTGTGTGTGTGTGTGGAAGGTATACATAAACATACATTGTTTAATACAACACTGAAAAGTAAAAATAATGGAATAAATAAAAAAAATAAATAAATAAATAAATAAATAAATAAATAAATAAATAAATAAATAAATAAATAAATAAAATATAAAAATAAACAAATAAAATAAATATAATAAATTTTGATTAAAAATGGTAACCTCGAGTAATACAGAATTTGTTTAATACAGTCCTATATTATTGGGGGTTTTTGGGGGTCCACATATGTTGTATGTCAGTCCCCCCCCAAAAAAAAAGTTTTTAAAATCATTCGATCTATTATTTATTTAGAATATCACAGACACTTTTTAATTTAGTAAACGTTTTGTCTAATTTTTTAAATTATCTTTTTTGGGTGAGTTTATTTCTGCTTTTTAAAGCATTCGAGGAAAGAGATATTTGCAAACAGACATATATCAGAGACATGCTAATGATGAAACCGTGCAGTTTCTACACTTCTGCAAAGTGACAAACAAACAACGTGACAAACAAACAAATTTGTGAAATGTAAACGTGAATTTCATTTCATCTGTACAGCAAAGTCTGAGGTAACTCAGTAATATCATGTTAAACATTATATAAAAGTAAGCGGGTTAAAAGGAAAAAAATGAAAGATGAAATTTAATATTTCATGAATACAAGCTCTCTCTCTCTACTGAAAGAAAAATTACATAATGTATTTGAACTGAAAGATACAGAGAGAGAGAGAGAGAGAGAGAGAGAGAGAGAGAGAGAGAGAGAGAGAGAGAGAGAGAGAGAGAGAGAGAGAGAGAGCCGATATCAATTTGAAAAAATATTCTTATAAACAGATTTTAATCTAACATACATACATGCATACATACATATATAATATAAATTTATATATTTTATTATTATTATTGTTATTATTATTATTATTATTATTATTATTATTATTATTATTATTATTATTATTATTATTATTACTTTATTTCACAGATGTGGAATTCCTGGAGATAAAAACGACTCGTACTCAATTCAAGACGTGAATCACGAACTGCTACTAAACAAAACCATTCCCTGGGTGAAGGACGACCAGGGAAATCCCGTCCGTTCGTCCTGTGAGCGGTACGATGTTAACATTTCTAACTTACCAACAACAGACGCATGGAAATCGAACCGCACGTACTGCACGCACTACGTGTACGATCAGTCCGTGTTTACGAGAACAGTGATAACCGACGTAAGTGTGACGCCCAGCAAAATGAACGTAACTACGACTAACCGAATGGTTTAAATAATCTGATTACGTTTTACTGTTAAATGTTATTAGATATTTAATTTTTCAACGATGGTGGTTCTGAGAGTAAATTGGTTATTGTCACTCACTTGGCTACTCCAGGAATAGAATCAAGCAAAGTTTGTTGTTGTTGTTTTAAACATTCGTACACATTAAAGTAGCTACCGTAGCGTTTTGATATCTCACTCACAGGGCGTTGGCTGTAATGTGGGGGTCTCAGGCCAGGGTTATACGCAGGTAGAGGTAAAATGACCGCGTTAATTCAACGCAATGTTAAATATGGACAGACTGTGTAAATGACGAGTAAACGTCTGCTCACCGAGATGAAGATCAAAAATTATTTATAACCAAAAACCTGGCAGCAAAACTGTTTCTAGATATATCCAGGAAACTGGGGTTGTCTGAAAATTCTTTAAAAAAATAATAAATAAACATACAAAAAAAAGTCGAAGAATTAATATCTTAGATTAAGATTAGCATCTTGCAGTATGCGATCCCGGCACATCTTAGCAACCATACCTCTGAGACTTACCAAACTCAGTAATCAAGGATAGTGTAAAATTGACGACAACAAATCAAATACCAGAATTAAAACAATAGCATTTTATTGATTTGCTTTTTTTGTTTTGGTTCTCTGTTTCAGATGGATCTGGTCTGTGACAAGAAGGAACTAAGGTCACATGCTAATATGGTGCTGATGGGAGGGTCCCTTTTTGGCGCCATTGTTCTCGGTCTGCTGTCTGACGCGCACGTTCTTCGTTACTAATTTCCTTCATTTTTATAGTGACCTCCGTTTATGTTTTAATTTTTTTATTTTTTGGATTTGAGATTTTCTGAAGAAAGAAATATAAATGTTATTATTATGCGATCTCAAAACATAATTATTTTATTTTATTTTATTTTATTTCATTTTATTTATTTATTTATTTATTTATTTATTTATTTATTTATTTATTTATTTATTTATTTTTATTTCTATTCTGTAACAATAATGTTGAAAACCTGTTTTGATAATCAGATGCGAACAGATTTGTGATTGTCATTGTATTAACATTATATTATCATTATTGTTGTTGTTGTTGTTATTATTATTAATATTATTATACTACTACTAGAACTTTTGTTATCACAATTACAATTGCTACTTTTATTATTATTATTATTATTATTATTATTATTATTATTATTATTTCGCTTATTTATTTATTTATTTGTTTATTTAGCGTTGGCAGGAAAATCGCATTTTTAATTGCCATCGTTCTGCACATCGGCGTCACCATCGGTACGTCATTCGTCTCCAACTTCTACGTCTTCGTTGCAATGAGATTCTTTCTTGGCACATCGAATGTGGGCTTGTTTATGGGATCGTTTGTCATAGGTAACTTTTATCCTCTACACCGCAGGCTGAAATAAGAACGATCATGTAGAAATTGAACAAATCACTAATAATAATAATAATAATAATAATAATAATAATAATAATAATAATAAATGAGTTAGAC
Organism: Chrysomallon squamiferum; assembly: GCA_012295275.1. Classification (NCBI taxonomy): domain Eukaryota; kingdom Metazoa; phylum Mollusca; class Gastropoda; order Neomphalida; family Peltospiridae; genus Chrysomallon; species Chrysomallon squamiferum. Next base: position 45,972,671 of record CM022665.1, read on the forward strand.
AGTTATGAATGTAGTTATAAAACAAAATTAAACAAGAAGATAATTTATAGCAGTTTATCAAAAACGAATATATATGTGTTCACACACACACACACACACACACACACACACACACACTTTCTCTCTCCACTGTCTATGGGTATGTACTAATAAAAAAATCACTTGTTGCTAATTCATAAAATTCCTCTGGAAGTCACATCAGTGTATTTTTTCTCATTAAAAAAAAAAAAAAAAAAAAAAAAAAAAAAAAAGTCTTTAAACAAATATTAATTGATCCAACAGTATGAATACCAAGTTATTTTGTATGTGAAATTAAAGTTAAAATTAACATATTGATACTGATACCAATACACAACGATGTACATTTTACAGATAAATAACTGATCTAGTTACTTGCATTGTTGTTTATTTTTGTAAAAGGTCATTGTACTAATAACAGATACGTGCTCTGTGTCTAAACACTAGTTTATTTTTATCACTTAATGTAAGTTTAAAAGTACTGTTAGCTTTGTTTTTATATGTGACATTTGTTTTAGTTTAAAACGAACCTAATACATGTTTGGTTGTTACATTGTAACAGAAACGTAATTATCGATTTAAAATACATAAAATATATAAATAAATAAATAACTGAGTAAACAAACAAACAAAGAAACAAATAAATAACTGAGTAATCAACCAAACAAACAAGCAGATAAATGAATCTCAAATCCAGCTGACGATCAAATTCAAATATCTACGTCCGTTCATCCAACAATCCATGCTCGCCACGAATACACGATACATGCAGATACATACGCACTTGTTATTTTATTTGATTTGGTTTTTTAACTGGAACGACGTTTAAAGTGATACGCTATTTTATCACTATCTTTGCAATAAACTTTATTTATTTATTTATTTATTTATTTATTTATTTATTTATTCAGGTATGGAACTCGTTGGTCCAAGTAAACGAACGTTTGCTGGGATTGTCATTCAAATGTTTTGGTGCCTCGGTCTCTTGGTTCTAGGGGGCGTGGCTTACGGTCTACGTGATTGGCACTATCTCCAGCTGGCATGCTCCATCCCCACGGTCTTTCTCCTCTCCTTCTATTGGTTAGTTTCACATCACGTGTTCTCTTGTGAACTCTGTTGCGTAAAGTGTTTTGTGAAGATTACTTTCATTGGAGGTAAATAGATACAGATACAGGCGGCCATGTTTGTCTCAGTCAGGCACAGAAAGTCTCGTTGTTATTATTATTATTATTATTTTCCTACGTTGAGGCAAATGAGGCAAATTTCTCAACCCCAAATAGAATTTTTTATTTTTTTTTTTATTATTTTTTTTTTTTTTTTTTTAGGATTTTATTTTTAAATTATTAAATTTTCTTTTAAAAATGGCTAGAATCGAGGATTTTGCGACTTTCAAGTCGGAGATTCTGGGGAACTTAGGCAGCACCCAGACTCCTCGCCTCAGTTTTGTTTTTTTTTTTGCCCTGCTCAGCTCGGCGATTAAGTGTTTTTGCCTCATTTCAAAAAGAGTCTAGTTATGGCCATGCTAGCGATGAATTTTTTTTTTTTTTTTTTTTTTTTTTTCTACATACGTCCATTTTAAGCCCACTGTTTGGATGCTATGCCGCCAGAACTAAATGATTCTATATTCTTCTGTGCCTATATGAATTATATTCATGTGTATGCGTCTTTCTGTCTGTCTGTATATGTGTGTCGGTCAGTGTTGGTGTATGTATGTATGAATCTATGTATGTATGTATATGTATGTATATATATATATATATATGTGTGTGTGTGTGTGTGTGTGTGTGTGTGTGTGTGTCTATGAATTTTGTGTGGATGTATATATGCATCTATCTTTATGTCTAAGTATTTCGTGTGTGTGTATGTGAAAGTATGTAATTATACTGATTCAATATAAGAAAGTTTTAATAATATTATTTACAAAATTTGCATTTTCGTTCAGGTTAATTCCCGAATCTCCAAGATGGCTGCTGTCCAGAGGGCGCTACGACGAAGCGGAAGCGATAATTAAAAAAGCAGCGGAAGTGAACGGAGTAACACTTCCGGAACACTTATTCGACAGGGACGCGTTGGACAAAGAACAGTCCGAGTCGAGAATCTGGGAAATGTTCACTTCTCCAACTTTACTTATCCGAAGTTTGATCATTTTTCTTAACTGGTGGGTTAGTTTTAGATACACAGAGAGAGAGAGAGAGAGAGAGAGAGAGAGAGAGAGAGAGAGAGAGAGAGAGAGAGAGAGAGAGAGAGAGAGAGAGAGAGAGAGAGAGAGAGAGAGAGAGAGAGAGGATATACTGTATATTTCTGATGCTTAACTATAATATAAAGCATTATTTAAGTCAGTATTAACAATGAAAATTCCAATATTAAAATTTCAAAAGCTAAAATCGAAATCCTAAGCGTGTTTCTTTCAAGGCTGGTGGTAAGTATGGTCTACTTCGGGCTTGGATTGAACGTGGGCAACCTCGGCGGCGACATCTTTCTCAACTTCACCATCGCCAGCCTCGCCGAACTGGCGTCTTACTTCATCTGCATAGCGCTGCTGGATCGAGTGGGCCGGAAGCTGATGCATTGTGGGAGCATGTTGTTAGGAGGTGTGGCATGCGCAGCAACACTATTTCCAGTGATATACGCAACATCCGGTATGATTAATTTGAATTACTGAGTTTTTTAAACTTTATATAGTAATTTTTTTTTTTTTTTTTCCTTAGAGTATCTATTTAATTATAATTTTTAAATAAAATACCAAAAGAGAATTTCTCACATTAAAATTTTCATATATGGTTTAAACCATTCCTTTTTATAAAATTCTGTTTCATTTCGTTGCATGAACATCTTTTGCTGACTTTTTTTATAATTACAAATGTATTTTAATTCCTCCAGAACACGAATGGATAACTATAACTGTAGTTTAATTTCTTCAGAACACGAATGGATAACTATAACTGTAGTTTAATTTCTTCAGAACACGAATGGATAACTATATCTGTATTTTAATTTCTTCAGAACACGAATGGATAACTATAACTGTATTTTAATTTCTCCAGAACACGAATGGATAACTATAACTGTATTTTAATTTCTTCAGAACACGAATGGATAACTATAACTGTATTTTAAATCTTCAGAACACGAATGGATAACTATAACTGTATTTTAATTTCTTCAGAACACGAATGGATAACTATAACTGTATTTTAATTTCTTCAGAACACGAATGGATAACTATAACTGTATTTTAACTTCTTCAGAACACGAATGGATAACTATAACTGTATTTTAATTTCTCCAGAACACGAATGGATAACTATAACCGTATTTTAACTTCTTCAGAACACGAATGGATAACTATAACGTTATCGATGATCGGCAAACTAGGAGCATCGGCGGCTTTCGCAATCATTTACGTGTTTGCTGCGGAGCTGTTTCCGACCGTAGTGAGGAATTCTGGGATGGGAGCCAGTTCGTTCTGCGCCAGGATTGGCGGAATGGCGTCACCTTATATATCAGATTTAGTAAGAAATGTTAAATTTTTGTTAAGAAAGCGTTTCTCTAAAGAAAAAGCAATTTCCACTAATCAAACGTGTGGCGGCATAGGATAGATACCCAGTCAGATGGTGAAAATGATCAAGACTCAAGTTTTTGATGGAAGAAGACAAACCACATTCTACAGACCAGTGAAACGCGATGCATCCGGGTGCGATGTCAGAGATTTTTTTTAGACGAATCTGCGCAAAATAAGTGCGCAGTTTCAGCATAATTTCGTTAATTAAGATTTTATGACAAGTCACGACAAAAACACAAAGAACGTGTTTTATTGACTGGTTTCAGCAAACAAACAAAAAAAAAAAAGTATAGGTATGAAAGTTGAGATGTTTTTGGTGAAAAAACCCCACTGATCTGTTCTTGCACTGGACTACATTAACAGACTGAAAACTCAAAATTTCATTGCGCGACATCCTACTGGTCATCTGATGCTGTCACACGAATAATAATAATGATGAACCTAACGTATATTACATAGATATATATACATATATCTATATAAGTAATAAACTGCACATTGTCAACTTCACACGTGTGAAGTTCTGGTTCACTTTCAGGGTACTTTGGTTGAGGGAGAATTCAGCAAGGCGTTGCCTTTGTTGGTGTTCGGCGGTTCGGCTATCGTTGCAGGAATTCTGTCGCTATGGTTACCGGAGACGCTTAACAAGGTCTTACCCGAGACAATAGACGATGCCAAGAATTTCGGAAAGTAAGTTTAAATGATGTGTGCTCAAATTGCTCCAATCCTCAAATTCCTCACTTAATTCATTATAAATTAAAAATATTAAAAATAGAGGGAAAGAGTAAATCATCGTAAATCTTACTTTTTTACTTTTTTATGTAAAATAATAATAATAGCAGTACTAGAAGTAGTTGTAGTAGTAGTAATAGTAGTAGTAGTAGTAGTAGTAGTAGTAGTAGTAGTAGTAGTAGTAGTAGTAGTAGTAGTAGTAGTAGTAAGTAGTAGTAGCAGTAATAATAATAATAACCTTCATAATTAATTTTTTGAATTATTTATACGAATAAACACAGGTCGCTAGAAACGAAGTGAGATACAAAATATACTGAATGTTGTTCTTAACACCACACATACACTTTAACATGAAATACGCAAATATCAAAATATACTGAGTGATTCTTATTCCAACTAAAAGTTCCCATTTAAAAGTAAACTTAGAATGTAGCTGTGTAATGTGTTTGTTTTTTTGTTTGTTTTTTTATCTACAGAAAAAACACAGAACATTCCTACGATCTGACAGTTAAACCAGAGAATGAAACCGAACAAAACGAAAAATGGAGTCCAACTTTTGATGACCGATTTTAACCATCACGCGATGGGGCCAGACATAATAGAAGATTTTATTTACAGTGTGTATTATACACTGTTATGTACGTTCTAAATAATAAACATTTAACAGATTTTGCTTTATGCTTTATATTTTGCAGTAAAAATATCGTTGTCTGATTGTTATTCTTTGAAACTTTGTGTTTGTTCTCGTTATTCGCTTGTTATATATATTAATTAATATTTTAATATAGCGAAACATCAGAACGAACACCGGACTGTGTAATCAAAACTATATCGATGGATATTACTTTACAAATATCTCATAATAATTATCTGTGCTTAATATATATATATTACATTAATGCTACTGGCAGCTTTGTAGTTGTTTATTCAATACTTATAAAGGTAAACAAACGAAGATGGGTACTTAAATGGTGAAGTTGTCTGTTTGTCAATCTAAAAACGAAATATCATCTTGAAAGACAGGAAAACGAAAGTCTTATGTACATCTGTTTGGATTTGTTATTTTATTGTCATTCTTTATTATTAACTAAGTCTGTTTCCTAGTGCCACATAAGCATTCTGTATAGAAGAATACAAACTAAATTAGGATGGAATCATTATTTTATAAGTGTCTCGTTTTTTTTTATTTTGTGTGCCTTTTATATAAACATACATACTTTTGAATATAAATTTTCTGTGTGGGATAACAGTAGTGATAATGATAATGATGAGTATGAAAATATAACGTCATGAAAGAATGAAAGCATGAACAAACCAGAAAGGTAGATAGAAAGATGGTAGAGAGGAGATAGATGGAGAGAGAGAGAGAGAGTCAGAGATAGAGTATAGAGAGAAACAGGGAATATCAGAGAGATAAACAGAGAGAGAGAGAGAGAGAGAGAGAGAGAGAGAGAGAGAGAGAGAGAGAGCAAAAAAGACTTAGAAGTGAGAAGAAATAGAAATAGAGAAGACAGACAGACAGAGTGAAAAAAATAATAATAAAAAAGTTAACACAAATAAAATGAATGTTTTGTAAAAAATTTAACGTCTGTTAAAACTCAAACACAAAAAGTGTAAAAAAAAAAAAATAATAATAAAATATAAAAAAAAAAATAAATTAAATAAAAAAAACCAAAAACAAGAAACCCCCCCCCAAAAAAAAAAAAAAATAAAGAAGAAAAAAGAATGTAGATAATAATTATCCAAAAACAACTTTATCAGTGCCCTTTGCTTCATTCTTTCTTCTTTTATATATATACATGTCTCACTGTAACTTTATAACACAGGTAGCGAAAGTTTTTTTTTTTTTGTCCTAGTTGTTGTTACCACACGTCGATTATCTGTCCTTTCACTGTTTATTTTTGATTCAGTGCTTTTAATGCGCGCCATGACGAAGTGTCATACACATCACTTCTCTCTGTTGACGTACAATTACCGTCAATTCAACGTTTGTTACAACAAAAAACCCACACACAGGGTTAATTACAGGTCATTGCCTGACACCCCTTAACGCTCACCGTAACCATAGCAATATGAATAACAATCAAGGATGCTATCTCGCCTGTAATAAAAAAAAAAAAAAACACACGGCAGAAACAAAACAAAATTTTGACAGAGAAACAAAAACATCTTCCAGACTGATTTATTTTCTTTTATATTTATATATCTAGACATTTTATTATTTCCTATAAATCTTACATAATATTCTTCCAGACTGATTTTTTTTTTATATATATTTATATACCTAGACATTTTATTATTTCTTATAAACCATACATAATTTTCTTACAGACTGATTTCTGTAAAGGTTGCTAAATTCAATATTTTGTAAATAACTTAACATCTATTAAGAAAAAAAAATCAGCTCTTCATAATAATATTCATATAAGCTAGTCATGCAAGACAAACTGCATATATACAATAGTGGTGGATATTAAACGTTTCATATAAATTAAGTGTTATGCTTGATAGGAGGATGGCTATAATTCCATTTATATTTTAAATAGGGCTGTATATAATATTTCTAATAAAGTTGTGCATGCAAAATAATGAGAAAACTATGATATATCACTATTTCTCAAAAAATTTGAGAAATTAACTAGAACATTAGAGCTACGAATATTTAACAACAAAAAAAAAAAAATAATAATAATAATAATAATAATAATTTCAAACTTTTCTATCCTTAGTACAATGTGTCGGATACATTCATAAAAAAAATTAAAAAATAAGAAATAATTCAACAACGAATGTACACAAACAGCGACACCAGAGGTGAAATCCTTTTAAAGGAATCTTATTTAACAAATAATTGTGCGTAGAACGATTCCGTGTGGAATTTAATACATGGTAAACAGTTTGTGCAAACACCGATGTGTGTCGGTTTTAATATTCGAAAATATTGATCACTCTGTTGAGGGTATAATCATATTAAAACGTTAACACTATGAAGTTTAGAAATTTATTTAAAATGTGTAAAGAAACTGCATTTTAAACTTTTCTTTTAATCCAAGAAACAAACAAACAAACAAACAAACAACAACAAAACAAAACAAAAACAGTAAGAAACACACAAACAAAATACATACACAAAATGCACTGACAGGTTTTAAATGGTACGGGATTAATCAAACTTGAACCGCAAGTGAAGCCCACTTCAGTGCTCGACTTGTGACATAAACTGTCCAAATATTCACTTACAGACAATGGACCGAGTTAATTTAATGCGGTGAGTTTAATATCGGTTATAAAACAGTGTTAAGACTGGAGCAGTTTTTGCACAAATTATTCAAAGAAAGGCACACGTTTTGATAAACTACAAACGACAGTGTCAGTGGTCATCATCCAGTTCTTTAAGGAAGAGAAACTCTCGAAGACCTTTAGGAATTGGCAGACTGTGCAGATTGTGCATCAGCAGTCGTCCTTGGTGATGCCTGATCCACTTCCTACAGAGCTGTTTGAGAGAGAGGACGCTGTTGGCTTGTCTCAGCCAGTCCGAGAGGTCCTCGCTCTGGAACCGATCAGCGAACTCAGAGTCAAACAAACAGCTCCTCAGGTGGGCGTGATCGAAACCGGTGAGGATAAACAGTTTGATGACGTCAGTCAGATTCTGTGACAAGGCGAGCGACGTTGGACACGCCTCCAGAGGGACGTCCTTAGAGCACTGAAAGGTGTCTACCTGACTGTTCGCTTTGAGGAGCAGCTTGACCACGTTAAATCGCTTATTGTACACAGCGTACCACAGAGGCGTGTGAAACAGCTTGTCGTACAAGTTGACGTCCGCTCCGGCTTCTATCAGGTCCTCGATGCAGTCGGCGTGACCTTTCAAGGACAGTATGTGTAGAGGTGTTCTTCTCACAGAAGCGTTGGCAATGTTAACGTCACTGTTTGCACGTGCCAGTAATCTAACGACGACAGAAAAACCTTCGGTAGCCGCCAGCAGGAGTGGCGTGTTGTTGTCCAGGTCGCAGATGTTGGGGTCTGCGCCGTACGACAGCAGCTGTTCTATGGCCATTGCTCTCTGGGCCGCGTGGTGCAGTGCTGTGCGCCCCTGTTTGTCCACGTGGTTGACGTTGCATCCCGATTCCAGCAGAATGCGCAGAGCATTGTACTGTTTGTTTTTCACTGCGTGGATCAGAGCGGTGCATCCTTCTGAATCTCGCGCGTTCACGTTAGCACCACGTGACAGCAGAGCCTCGAGACATTCGTCGTACCCGAGTTTGGCGGCGATGTGAATCGGAGTATTCCGTCCGTTTCCGTAGACGTTCGCGTTACTCTTCGCTTCCAGTAGCAATTTTGTCGCCGCTGCCTGGTTTGACGTCACAGAAATGTACAGAGGTGTATTTCCATTGGCGTCCTCGCAAGTAATGACGTTACATCCGGCTTCTAGAAAACAGGACAAGCACTCAACGTGACCTAGTTTGGCGGACTGGAAGAGAGCATGGTTCAAATCTCTCTGACTGATTGACTGCGGAACTGTTAGAAGTAACTTCAACATTCGAATATCGTTATTTTGAACAGACTCCAGAATTCTACAAATAATAATAATAATAGTAACAACAATAATAATAATAATAATAATAATAATAATAATAATAATAATAATAGTAATAATAATAATAATAATAATAGTAATAGTAATAGTAATAATAATAAATATTATTATTATTATTATTATTATTATTATTATTATTATTATTATTATTATTCCTGAAATTAATAATTTTTATTATTATATATTTTCGCTTAAAGAAATAATGATACTAAAATTTAAAATGGTGTAACAATGCTGAGTGGAGTGGAAAATTCCGAAATTTCAATTTTGTGTTAATTTAATTTATTTATTTATTTATTTATTTATTTAATTTGTTGTTGTTGTTATTATTATTATTATTATTATTATTATTATTATTATTATTATTATTATTATTATTATTATTATTGTTGTTGTTATTACGAATACTATTATTATTATTATTATTATTATTATTATTATTATTATTATTATTTTATTATATTTTATTATTTTTTTTTTTTTTTTTTACAAAAACGCAGATTTTTGACAAGGAATTTGCTTTAACATAAACTTAAAAGTTGAAAGCTGGAGAGAAAAAAAAGATGTTATTTTAAAAAGATGAAAAATAAATAAATAAATATCATGTAATAAAAAGTTCAGAGTGATTTATATAATAATAATAATAATAATAAGTAAATACGATAATTATGTTTTCGGTTTGTTATTGGTTAAACAAAAAAAAAAGGGAGTAATATTTACATTACTTATATAATGTTATTATTCCGTGTATTACTACAGTTACTACTACTACTGCTGCAACTGCTATAATGTAAAGACGATGTTACGAAGAGAGCTTCATTCGCTTGGGCTATAAGAGTTATCTGTCTATGAAACTGGACACCGTGTATTCTTCAGATATCTGCAGAAAAGTTATCTCGCACTTCATGCATTAAACAACACTTTTATCCGATAAAGTGGCATTTACATATCTACACACAATATAATTTACCTGGCCATTGCAAGCTCTAGCCAATTTAACAACAGGCATCGAGCTTTCGGCAGAAATTCAGGTTTTCACTTCCAGAAGTTTTTCTCTGGTTTTTCGTCGTCTTCACCGACTTTTGTAATGGAAGTATTCCAAATTATAAAGGGAAGCAACTCTTATAACTGGTGCTAATTATAATGAGAAACAGAGTAATCGTCGTTACTGCAGTTTTTATTATGATGATGATGATGATTATTATTATTATTATTATTATTATTATTATTATTATTATAAATTCCATTGTGTGTGTATTTGTGCGTGCGTCGTTAGAAAAGCTACATAATTTAAACATGCAGAAAGCAATGGAATATAAACCGAACGATTACAATGGCGGATCCGTAATGTTAAAAGAATGGCAAATAATTCCGTGCAGTGAAAGTTTACAGATTAAAATGTGCGCCAACTCCAAATTTGCTAGTGCTGCATAGAAAAATAGCTGCTGTGGAATTATTTATTAAATGTTGTGTCAATAAAATAAATAAATAAATAAACAAATAAATAAATAAAATAAAAGAATTTAAATGAGTTACATAATTTTGTTTCCGTCAGCTCCGAAAAGATAAGAAGAAGAAGAAGAAGAAGAAGAACAAGAGCAAGAAGAAAAAGAAGAAGAAAATTTGTTCAACCATTCATTAGCAGAATATTTTTTATTTAACTGTAGTTAAAAACTGTACAAAAAAGTATGAAAATAATAATATATTTTGTTTACGCTTCAGTTCCACGAACTTCTGTTTTTGTTGGGTGGTGAGGACTGTTTTTCTTTTTTTTTTTTATTCGTTTTTTTTATGATCTACAGTAAAGTTAGTCGCAATAGTTACTGTATTTCATTACACCGAATAAAACAGTTATTTGATGAAAAATTTATATCTAATGATACTTCATTTGAACATCATTTTTATTATTTTTCATTTAACTTTCCAGTCGTACAGAATTAGATTTAGGCATAAACAAATTACAATTTCAGTCCAGTTGTATTTTTTGTTGTTTTTTTTCATTTTCTGCACAGTTTGTTACAGTTCAAGGCGTGACTGTCATAAACCGGTTCTGAAATCATTGCTGTATAAATTCTATCACTTTTTTTTTTAAACCCTCTCTTGAAGATGGTTACTTGTTTGTAGTATATTTACAATTGTATCGTAAAGTCGGAAACTCGACCATTTTGGGCTTTTTTGCTGACATTTTTCGGTTTGTGTTGTTCTTTCCCGCCATCGCCTCAAACTGCTCCTGAAGTCTTTGGATTGCGTCCCCTTGGGAAAACATTGTCGCCTCCAGTGACGCTGTTCTCTGCGACAGTTTCGTGTTCTGCTCTTTAACGTTTTTTATTTCTACCTGCTGTTCTTTATTCTGCCTTGTTTGTTTGTCGATATCTCTCTTAGCGACAAGCAGCTTACGTTCCAGATCCAGTGTCCTTTTTTCCAGTTGTTTTATCTTCATCTGGGCTTCTTGCAGCCTCTGGTCTTTCCCTTTCAACTGCTCGGTGAGAATCTGAATCTTCAGGTCCTTCTCCTTGTTCTGTTCAGTCAGCTCCTGCATTCGACCGAAGGTCACACTCTTCACTTCTTCCAGTTCCAGTTTGATCGCCGCAATTTCTTCTTCTGGGGATTCTATATCAATCGGGCCCAGTTTCCCTTCTATCTTTGTCAGCCGCCTGCTCAGCACCTCCCAGGCATTTTCCACGAGTCGGAGTCTGTCGCTGGGGGCTGACATTCCGGCAGGTAGCTAGTCACGGGCTCGAGTTCGCCTTCGTACATCTGGAGCTTGGCTGCCAGGTCTGCGTAGCCCTGCACCTGAAGGGCTTGCACGAAATGGGTGAACGCCTCCGTGCCGCGGTTGTGCAGAATATCCAGCAGACTTCGAGTCCGCTCGCGACGCGTGGTGCCCAGCCGCAGGATTTCGTCCTTGTCGTTGTAGTCGATGATGTTCACGGAGTAAAGATACGGCACCAGGTCCTTGGCGTCGACCTCGTTTTCAATTCGGACGGAGAATGTTTTGATGCATTGCATGTCCAGGTCCCTCATGGGACCGCGTTTCACAGAGTTCGGCATTTTGACATCACTGCCTCCGCTGCTTCTGTAAAGACAAGTAGTAAAATAGAGAAGAAAAATTAAAAACAGGAATAGTTCGTGTTATATGTCTTGCAGGCCAGTTATTTCGTTTCTCATCAACACACCCATACGCACACATTCACACACACACAGAACGATAATAAATCCACGAAAAAAAAAAAATAAAAATAAAATAAAATAAAAAAAATACATAAATAAATAATGTTTTGACTAATAATAACAATTTTTTGAAACTTTAAAAACTAAACTAAACTTTAAAAAATAAATTTATTAATTAATTAAAAATAAATAATACATAAATTGTTTACTGGATAAAGATGTCGTCTGCTCCCGAAAAAGGAAGTAAATTAATATTTCCGTTTCCGAATTAATCAAACTACGTCATCATATAAACATCTATTGGACTATTTCCAACCAAAATTAATTTTAACCCAAATAAATAAATAAATAAAAATATAAATAAATAAATAAATAAATAAATAAGTAAATAAATAAATAAATAATGTTCGAAAAAAAAAAAAAAATGATTAATCACATAATGATGACTCTCAGGTCAGTGTAATAATAATCAAATGTGTGGCATCTCGTTTTCTAAATTAATCTACTTATGTTATATATCATGAGAAATAATATGAATTTTCAGTAACAAGGCTGAGAGCAGGTGTGTTTCTCTTCCTGTTATTGTTGTTTTTATATTTTAAATTTGATGTTTTTTTTTTTTTTTATCAAAGGAGTGCAGGAAAACATTTATAAAATCGTAGATGTAAGTTAAATAACGAAGAAAGAGGTTATCATTGTTTATTATTATTATTTTTTTATTATTATTTTTATTTATTTATTTATTTATTTTTTTATTATTATTTTTTTATTTTTTTTTTTTTTTATTATTATTTTTTGGTTAGGTTTGGTTTGGTCTCCTCTAGTTTGGTTTGGTTTTGGTTTTGATTTGTTTTATTTTATTTAAAAATAATAATTAAAATGAAAATAACGGAATTCCACAATTTACAAGTTTAACTGAACGTAAAAAGCTATATAACGGTTGTTCATTCAGTGACGTAAAGACCATTGATTCAAACAATCGGCTATTAGTGACTACAGTTTAAGTTTTTTCATAAGCGTTTTCAGTGAATTTCGACAAACCACTTTACGTTCACGCATTACGTCATCGACGTAGTTAAATCGTAAATCTCTGAACACAGGTTACAGCTAAAATAAGCGGATTAGGAAAATAAAATGTATATTATGTTTTAACCAAAGAGATCTGTAGAGAAACAAGCTGGTGGCTTTTTGTTTCTGGTAAAAAAAAAAAAAATTAAACAATTTTAAATAATTAAATGATAGGATAGAAAAGCTGTAGGAACTTAAATGTTGACACCTTTCGCAGATTCTACCTAGATTTTTTTTTTTTTTTTTATAATTCTCTCTATAAAGATTATTATACAGCTCGATTTAAATATGAAAAAAATAATAATAAAAGCTGGTTAGTGTTTGTCGTTATAAAAAAAATTCCCGTTTCGGCAGACGTAAATTATACGAACTAAGATTAAATTTAATAAGTGATTCGTCTTAAACTAAGACAGATATTACTGATATCTCACCAGTATAACATTTAGCTATATATATATATATATATATATATTAAACTAGTAGTAACGGTAATAAGTGTATTATATTACCACAAAATGCCTGAACAGCTTATATATATATATATCTGATTCAGCAATATCATTAACATCGACCAAAGAAGGAAGTAATATTGAGGTGTATTAACCACTTTGTGGTTTTCTACTATATTATTTAACAACTGAATTTCTGGAAGATGCTACAAATATCAAGCCAAAACAAAATCACGACAGTTAACTGCTAACTTATTTCAAACAGTCGATTAAAAACATCAAAACTTACCTAAGACACAAGTTTCAAAACATAGTAGTCCACGCTATTTCCATGCTCTAGTTGCTCAAATGACAAAATATGACTTGTCTTTGTTTGGACGTTAACAAAAATAATGACTCGACAGTAACGTTGCTGGTAATCCAAGCCTGGCTTAGTAATTTGCTATTCGAGGTTACAACTGACTGTTCATGCTGATCTAAAGTTGATAAATTTGTTACGAGAGCTCCGCTTAAGACCATTTCACAAAGAAGTGTATAGCACGTGATTCAGATAAGGTATATAACAGATTGATACTCTTCAGTAGTTATTCAGTCTTATTTTAAATCTGAGGCCATTAATTTGCTAACCGACCACCAGTGTTAATTGTAATGTAACACCTATGTGATTTGGTGGTTTAATCCATAGTATAATAGATATATGTGTGTGTGCGTATGTTTCCGTGTGAATATATGTGTATATATATATATATATATATATAACTTTTGACAAGTATTTGAATAAGAGCACCCCATATATTATAAATAATTATTATTATTACTATTTTATTTTTATTTACTTATTTATTTTATTTTATTTTATTTTTTTAAATTTTTAAAAGATATTTTAGCCAGTGATTATGATTAATTCATCTCAATTTGTTCTACGTCACATATTTTTAAAATTTACTGTCATTTAGGTCGGATTTGTGTGTGTGTATTTGTGTGCGTTATGAAATAACTGCCTATAATACGTGTTAATCCTTTTATATAGTTAATTTAAAGCCATGAATTAAAAACAAGTGAAATATCAGTAAGTGAGGTCTCCTGGAAGCAATTTTGCAATGGCTCAGCTTAACGGTTTTCTTCTCATGTTATATTTGAAGAAATCGCATCACAGGTGTGTCGACCAAAACTGCACCAAGATCCATGTTTTATAACCATAACTTGCCCTGTGTGTTTCTCTGTACGTTTTTTTGTTTATTTATTTATTTATTTATTATTATTATTATTATATTTTATTCTATGTTATTATTTTTTTATATTTTTTTTATTTATTTTTTTATTTTATTTTTATTTTTATTTTTTTATTTTTTTTTTTTTTTTTTTTTTTTTTTTATATATTTTTTTTATGCAAGTAACTGAATCTGTACGATTTTTTCATTTGTTCTATCCGTTAAGCAATGATATTTTTTTATTATTATTATTATTATTTTTTTTTTTTGAATAGTTTATTACTCAGTATTCATCTTCTTGGTCATATATTGTCAATGGTCTAACAATAAGGTGAAAATGGTTCAAAACGCCAGTTTCAGTTTCTGAAGATAGGCTTGTTTACACCTTTGTATTTGGAAGTCAAATGGTAGATGTGCCTGTTGTCAAAGTTACTTAATCCAACAAATGACGTCACACAAACGTCAGTTTTCGTATCCTTTTTCTAATAAGCAATGACTCATTTATATTTTTGATTATAGTCATCTTGTTTTAATGTGAGAAATAATAAACTATCCATAACGTAATTTAAAACTGCACGTAATTAGCAAAGCTAACGTATTTTTGTAACTGTCAAATGAAGATGTATTCTGTACCAATTAAAAGAAAACGTATCCTAAATGTAGAAATAATATTTTTATTTATTTATTTATTATTATTATTATTTTTTTATTTATTTATTTATTTTTTTATTTTTATTTTTTGATGATATTATAATAGTGTAAAAGATATCTCGCATCAAAAGTTTTTAAAAAACCATTTTCCATGTATATCAAATTTTGACGCTTATTTTTGTTTTAAAAATCAACCTTAAGTCACCAACAACTTATTTCAAAAGTTATCTTTATCAAATTAACATTATTTACGAAGACCTTAATATAGATAGCCTTACTGAGTTGAAAATTATTTTTTTAAGCCTGTTTCAATTGATAGATCAAAAATGAGATCATTCCTGAGTAAGAGTTGTCGTTTGTGAACAGGTAATTTTTCTATCATTTTGATGTTTGCTACTGCAGAGATGTTATTTTTCACTAAATCGGGCTAGTATCTCTTCACTTCAAATGGCTATTAAACAATGGCAAATTAGGGTAACTATTTTCAGGTTTGGAATTGGCCATTGCAAAAAAAGAATAATAAGAATAATAATAATAATAATAATAATAATAATAATAATAAATAAATAAAAAAAAATAATAAATAAATAAATAAATAAATAAATAGCGAGTCTCTATTGACCGTTAGCACTGTTAAAGTAATATTACGTTCACGTTAAATTTGAAAATAGTGCTAAATTTCAGGAATTTGCAGTACATTCCTTGCTCACGATATCGCGGCATTTACACGTTTGCGGTTTCGCACGCCATAGTGTCTCCCTGGTGACACGTTTATTAATAGAAATCTGATGACAGACACTTACAATACACGCATACACTTCTGCCCTGACAGCTCTCCGACTGTCGTCTGGTTGTTGACCAGTTTCATTAAAACGCGCGACTTCTACAAAAGTATGGAAACTTTTAAGGGCCATGCCCACATTTATCGACAATTGAAACAACACGCATAACTTTTAATGTGTTATATTTAGAATTATTGAAAAAAAGGTTTAATCTAAGGGGCTGCTGTAGCATTGTGAAATGGGCTAAATGCTACTTCTGTCCTCACTGGACACACTTAATATATTGCTCTAAAGTCAGAGAGTTGAGGCTTGGTGGTAATTTTAAATGTCCACACTGTCTTGCAGAAGAAGAATAATTAGTATTATCGTCTTTTCCATTGGAAAACGAAACATTTTAAGCTGACTTTTCTTCGTTCTTGTGTTGAATGTGTGTACAAAAACAAACAAACCCCCCCCCCCACAAACAATTTTGACCCGTACGGTCCACCGTATTGTAACGATTTGCGATTTACCGCCATATTGTTGTAACCTCCTTTGAAAGGATGCCATGTGCTATGGTATACTTTCATAAACTGTTTTTATGTTTTAACTGCATTTATTTGTTAACACAATGTCATGGACATGATGCAGATATAGCAAACATTGCAACCCAAGTATATTTACCATCATGTACGTAAGTATGTTTTTACTTCTTCCAAATAGTTTAAGTACCGCGATATCGTGGTTCCCCTGTATGTGTATATATATATATATATATACACACACACACACACACAGTTTCTCTTGTTACCGGGTTCGTACAATTTATATGCATATATAAACCATTTTTATTAAATGAAACCGAAGTTTTTCAACTCTTTCTCTACAAATTATTTTCATACATCATTTGTTAATATTATCACTATTTATGACATTAAGGCTGTGGAGCAGTGTTTTTGCTACAAACTAGTTTCAGTATTTAGACGTTACGCTATCAGTTCGAATCAGTTTGAATAACTGTATGAATATTAAAAAAAAATAAAATAAAACGTTTATGATTATTTAGGTACGCCCTTGAATATATTCCCATAGCAAACCTCCATAGCTTTTACATTAAATTTTTATTTAAAAATTAAAAAAAAAATATATATAAAAAAATCCACATAGAGTAAATAAATAAAAATGATAATTATATAAAAATTTCAGTGGATGATACAGAAGCAAGAATGCTTGCCTCAAATAGAGAAATAAATGATTAATTAGAAGTACAGTTTCTCTGTTACATGTAAAACAGGCAGTACCAATTTTAAAAAGAAAAGAACAAAATGCAGTTTTTAAACGTCAGTTTTATTTTTCACAGTGGAAATGTATGAAAATTATTTGATAACTTTTCCTTTTATATTATCTGTCAGGATTCCATTAAAAGTGTTTAAGTGAAAACCTTAACTGTGACATCCCTGTTTGTCATATATATGGGAATAATCCATTTGTCTTGAGATGCTTTTCCATCTGAAAAAAACAACAATAAAACAATAAAAAAAATAAATAAAAAATAAAACAAGAAAATTAAATAATAGTAATAAGAAGAAGTAGTAGTTAATTATATTCATTATGTTCTTTAGGAAACTATAAGTTATCAATCATTGTAACAAAAAAAATGAAGAATTTATAAAAACAACACAAATTACTCTGATGTGATGGGAAAATTTAATGAATCAATTCTTTACACAGACCATTCCATATCTGTTTCATCAAAGTTTACAATACAAGTCTTTCTGTCTTTTGGAAGATGTTTGAGAAATATTTATTCTTGTAACAGAAAAGTCAATGGAGTGACTGCAATACATCTCCTCTCTATTATTAATCCTCAACTAGATAAAAGACTTCAGTTAGTCATTTTCATTTACTTACTGTGGGGTTTTTTTCTTCCAAGATTTAAGTTTTCTACGGATAATCTGCCTCTGTGACATCTTCTGCTGGACATTTAGAACAATGCTGATGTTCCCAAACTGGAACTATTCATCCAGAATGATCTTTAAAACCATTCCTTCCTGTATGCTGTCTGTCCTTCCTGTAATTAAAATATGGAACACACCATTACAACTCTCCTCCCTGTATCAAAATGTGAAATAAACTATTACAACTCTCTTCCCGGTATTAAAATGTGAAATAAACTACTACAATATGTTTCCCTGTATCAGAAAGTGAAATAAATTGTTATGAGGTCTCATTCTTTATCAAAATGTGAAATAAACTATTACAATACTTCTCCCTGTATCATAATGTGAAATATACTATTAGAACACTTCTCCCTGTATCAGAATGTGAAATATACTATTACAACACTTCTCCCTGTATCAGAATGTGAAATATACTATTATAAGGCCCTCTCTGCATCAGAATGTGAAATAAACTATTACAACACTTCTCCCTGTATCAGAATGTGAAATATACTATTATAAGGCCTCTCTGTATCAGAATGTGAAATAAACTATTACAATACTTCTCCCTGTATCAGAATGTGAAATAAACTATTATAAGGCTTCTCTCTGTATCAAAATATACACAGTATCAAGTAACTTGATTATTTTCAACATTTACTATAAATTCAGTTTGATTATGTAAACTTTTTATAAAACATTGACAATTAAAAGAGAACCAATTAACTAGCTAGATGAATTAAACATACATTACCATATTCGTTTCAATGTAATCATTTCTGCTCAATTTCCATATTTGGTTTTGTCTTCTTTGTGACACCATTTTATTCTTCACTGTTTTAAGCACCACATGAAATCTATAAATATAAAAACTATTTCTATTAACACTTTAATCCCATGTCCATTTTTTTGTTTTGTTATTGTTTTTTTTTTTAAAGTATTCTTTTTTCATTTACTTAATTATTTTTCTTTAAATCACAAAAAAAAAGAAGAAAAATATATACCCCATCTGAAAGATGTATATATATATAGTTTTCAATTTGAGTTTGAAATCAGCTATATACAGCAGTTTCAGATATTTAAAGAGCTGAATGAATGTTGTTTAAAATCAAAATCTGCATTAATGTATATTAGGTAGAAATTTATTAACATAATAAATGAACTTTACCTAATATTAGTTACAGTAAGTTTAAAAATAATTGTAAAATAAAAAAAAACATGTATATAAATAATAGTAAAAATAATAATAAAAATAATAATAAATAAATAATAAATTAAAAATAATTAGTTGTTTTTAAAATATATTATATTTAGTCTTGTACATATATTTAACCATTTTATTTGAGGGAAAGTTTTAAAAATTACTCATATGTTATGTTAATACTTACCTAATTTCTTGATATATATACACATACAACATGAAATTCTTGTGTTCAAATTTGAATATGAGAATAAATTAATACCAATAAATAACCTCAGCTAACTGAATGAACAAAACACTCACTAACCTACATGGTAAATGGTGTTTTTTCTTTCTCTTATTGTATCATTAAGACTTATCTCATACAAGAGTCTGGCAAACAGTCATTTTCACTTCATCAACTGTCATTCATTCACTGACTGACGACAAAGGCTTTATTTTTCACCCAATGATCTACAAACAGTCATTACCGTTTCATCCAAATGTGCATATATACACACACACACACACACACTACCTACCTTTGTTAAACAAAATGCTGCCTTTTTTTATTTCTAGATGAAGTTTCTTTAAAAATATATGCACACACAACTCAAACACGCACACAAATGAAAAAGAAAAATGTATTTAAGTCAAGATTATTTATTTTAAAATGAGATAATGAAGAGAAGGAAATTATAGTTAAAATAAAAAATATAGATATTACAAAGTGTGAAAAATGTGTAGTATTAAGAGAGATTTAGTATTAGTTTGAACATGGTAAATAAAACTAAATATAAAAATGTATCTGGGTTATAAATAAGATAAATACAACATTTTGAACACTTTATTTGCAGATAATAAAATTTAAAGTGGATTTCTATAAAACATTCCTGAAGCTTTTCATTTTCTCTGAAGGGAGAAATACCTTGATGACAAAGTGACATCTAGCCTGATGGCTTCTAAGATCAAAGCCCAGTTCTGACAATGTGCTATATGACAGACATAACTGAAACAAGAATACACTTGGTTTTGAGAGAGAGAATAAATTCTGATGACACCTGCCCCAAAAAGCTGATTGCATCTTTGACAGTGCATGTTTATTACATACAATATCTTTATAAACTAGAAAAAGAAAATAACCAATATGACCAGTAATAAACCACTTTTGGGGTTGGGGGGTTGTTTTGTTTTTAACCTTATTTTTATTTTTAATTAATTATTATTATACTTTTTTTTTTTTTTTTTTTTTTTTTTTTTTTTTTTTTTTTTTTTTTTTTTTTTTTTTTTTTTTAGACACGGTAATTAGTATTGAATTAATAAATTCTAGAAATTAAAAAAATAAAAAAAAAATGAAATCATTCTTCTGAAATGATTTTAAAAAACCT
Organism: Chrysomallon squamiferum; assembly: GCA_012295275.1. Classification (NCBI taxonomy): domain Eukaryota; kingdom Metazoa; phylum Mollusca; class Gastropoda; order Neomphalida; family Peltospiridae; genus Chrysomallon; species Chrysomallon squamiferum. Next base: position 45,993,396 of record CM022665.1, read on the forward strand.
TCTCTAAAGTGTCAAATACACTTTTAACTTTTCTCCTGAAAGAAAATATACCAAGTGTTAAGTAGTGGGGGTTCTTGTCTCTGTTAATAACATCAAAGATTTTTATAGATGTACCTCAGTTTACAAAATATACAGACTTAGCCCACTTTCAACCAATTGGACAAACTGAAAATGGCTTCAGCATTAGATTGTTATATACTCAGGCATTCCGTATTGCAAAAATGAAAGATAGGAAGATACTTGCAGCAATACCCTTCTGAAAAATATGTGTAATATTTAAGTAGGGCAAACATTCAGATAACTGTTGTAATAACACAATGCTTCTCGATCTGTCACAAACATGTGTAACCATTTTCATTTAATAAAACTCAGCTTTAAAAACAATACAGATAAAACAAAAAAAAAAATTAAAATTATAAACAAATAAATAATAAAAAATATAGTTCAGAGTAAAATTTGAAAAAGAAATAACAGAAAACATTAGGAAGAAAAATAAAATTTAAATGTACAAATAAATAAATAAAAAATTCCAACCACTGTAATAATAATAATAATAATAAATAATAATAATGACAGTAAATTTATAAGTAACTGAAATAATACACTGAAGATTCAGAAATGTTGTATGGTAGTAAATATGTATTGCCCTACCCAAATGTTTTCAATTTTAATTTAAATTGAATTAGTTTGAACATTAGTCATTGGTAACACAAATTATTCCAGAATGGTGTGTGAAGTGTAAGACAGATGTTTTAACAAAACTGATTAATTAAAAAATTTTTAAATTCTCAGAACAGTGAATGGAAGAGTAACAGAGAATAAATAATGTTACCTTCATTTAACATGCAATATAGATAGTAAACTGAACCATATTAAACACCTAACTTAACCTAGCTCCACAAAAAAAGATTATCCTTCAGATATGTATAATAAGTTCAAAGTTCAGTGGAACTGTGATATTATAAATACAAAGGAAATTACATGTGTGACATAATTATCTTATTATGAAGTAATAATAATAATAATTAACAGTGAACAAGATTAGCAGAATATATCAATTTTTTTCTTGCTTACATTTCTTAAAATACCTTCCCATGCAGTTTCCAGGATGTTATGTGAACATACAGTCATGATGTGAGATATTTAAATACTTGCAGTTGTGCGGGGAAAATAACATAAGCAGAAAATGACAATGACATGAAACTGGAAGACTCTTATGATTCATATGTCAGAGTTGTTATATTATGAATGATAGTAATAACTAAATGTTTAACATTCAAACTTATAAATATAATTTCTTGCCAGGTTAGAAACGAAACTATATCAGAAGGATATATACAAAATGCTATTTGATCGTAACATCAAAGTAACACTTTCAGAATAACGTTTTTTTTTTTTTTTTTTTAAATTATCTCATTTTCTCTCCTTGTTTCCCCTCCTCCACCCCCCCTCTCTCTCTCTCTGATAAACACACACACACACACACACACACACACAGTGTATCTGTACAGAGTGAACTTGTTGTAGTTCTCATCTTCTCAGATGATCTAAATGAAAAGAACACTTCACTTGTAGATTAGTGCACACCTATATATGAAATAAATTAAACAGATACATATATATATATATATTAATACATATAACAAATGCTAAATAAATGGTATATTTTATGAAATGATGTAAAAATTAACCTTTTTCCCCATCACTTGTGTTTTTTGTTTGTTTCTGCTTTTTATGTGTACATGTTGATTTTAATTGCAAAATAATTTTTGTATTTTTTAATTCATGTCTTGTTTGCTTGAATGTTTCAGAAAGAGAATGGCAATAATAAATAAGTGTAAGTGTGTGTGTGTGTGTGTGAGAGAGAGAGAGAGAGAGAGAGAGAGAGAGAGAGAATTAATGGTATACAAATAAACTTAGTTTACAAATAATCAATGGATATTTGTGGACAAAACAAAAAATACACAAAACAATACAAAGCCTAAACTGACACAAAATCTTTAAAACATTGGAAATAAAAACAGGAAAAAATTTACCAAATTATCTGTGTATGAAAAGCAAAATAGTTCATATATGTAATTTTTTAAATTTTGATTCAATAAAACATTGCAGTCACACTGTATAACTAAGTTCTAAAATGTATTTTTACTTGCTAACGTTATTACATTAACATGTTACTCCACATTGTATCTCTAAGTTATAAAATGTAATATTTTATATTTTACTTGCTAAGGTTTTACATTAAAATAAATATCTGTCACTCCATTGTTCTAGTATGTGATACATACATATATATAATATATATACACACACATATATATATATTGCCAAAGTTATTACATTAATATAAATTGTTGTCATTCCATTATTTGACTAAGTTATAAAATGTAATATATATATATATTTTTTTACTTGCTAAAATTATTACATTAATATAAATTGTTAAAATGTAATATATATATATCATTCCACATTAAAATTAAATTATATAAATTGTTGTCATTCCACATTGACTAAATTACAAAATGTGTTTTTGAATTTTTTTTTTTTTAACTTTCTAAAGATATTACATTAATATAAATTGTTGAAACTACACTGTACAACTAATTTACAAAATGTAAGAGTTAATTTTCTTAGCTGCTACAGAATTATGCAAATAGTATTAAGTACAAAAAAATTATCTGTTTTCTTCTCATTGCAGGATGGGAGACAAAGAGATTTTAAGAAGAAAAACAAAATGGAAATAATTAAATCAGTAATCCTTTATATTTTGATGTCTTGAAACATCCTAAAGGAAACAAAATTAATTAGGTAAACAACCATTATGAAGAATGTCACAGTAAGTTGGGGTAAGATGTTTTGTTTTTTACAAAATGACACTGATTCAAGCTCTGCTCTGAAGCAAAACACAGTGAACAAGGTAACAATTTAAGACAACAGGTAGCAGTAATTCACTTAAATATTTTACCATATTCATCATTATTTGATCACTTATATACCAGTACCAGTTTCCACTTCAAATCACCATCTGTGTCTGGTGCTGTCAACTTCATCTTCTCCTTTGATCAAGATGATGTGTCTGACAGTTTCTTAAAAACTACTAAAAAAAGAAGTCAGCACATAATTGTAAAATGAAATCAACTGAGAAAAGTCATGATGCTGAGAATGAAATAGTTACAAGAAGTTAGTTGTTATTCCTTTTATTATTATCAACATTAAGGGGGGGGGGGTGTTTTTTTTTTATGGGAGAGTTTTTAAATATTTTATCTTCACACAAACACACACAGCACACAGAGAGACAAATCAAACACACCCAGCCTGATTTAATAACAACACAATAAAATTATCCATGATACAAGGTAAATAGATTTATTGATTGCTAGTTTTTGGTTCTTTATTGTTTTCTCTTCTAAAAAAAAAAAAAAAAAAAGCATTGTTGTACATCTTACAGGCTGTTTTCATTCCATTTCCACAGCTGTTAATGACAGCAATAGGTGATGAAGTACAAGCCTGTTTTCTCAAACAAAATAAAATAAAATAAAATAAAATAAAATAAATAAATACTAATAAAAATGTTATAAAATTTAGAATAATGAAAATAACCTACAGTATCTCATTAAAGAAAAGATTATCAACTATCCCAAATCATAGCAAATTTAGTACACTGTGTATATATATATATATATATATATATATATATATATATATATATATATATATATATATATATATTTGTGAGATTCCACCCACCCACCCCCTTCTGTATCAATAGAAACAAAAGTATTGATTAGAAATTCTTCTTTCAAAGGTTTCCAATTATTATAAAATTGCCCAACTATTTTTTTTCTGCAGAACACACACAAAAAACATAGTAATAAAAAAAAAAAAAAAAAAAAAAAAAAAAAAATATAATAAATTAACAAATATAAAAATGTATGAAATACTTTTACTCTGTTTGTTCATAAAACAATGACTGGGTGACTAGTACTAAGACATTCTTTGAACTAAGATGTGAAAATTACCTAAATTGAAACTAAAAATGTTGCTGTCCAGTTCACGTTTACCTTTTTCTGTTCTAACAGAAATCTTCAACTTGGTATAATGAAGATGATCTAATCAAACCATAAGAACATAAGAAGAAATTATTATTATTATTATTACTATTAATTTTAAAGCGATATGAACAGCAAGTACAAATTAAACATTTGACCATAATATACTTCATACTGGTATTCAACTACCAATTTCCACAAAACAAGTAGATTAAAATGCAGACAGACAAATACAAACTGCTTTTACATTAGGTGTTCTGAAGGCCAAAGTATATACTTTTTATTAATATTCATATGATTAAAGAAACTGTTAAATTCACACACACACAGCTTGGAGAAACCAAGTTGTTTTTCAGTTGACAGAATTAGGTATTATATTCTGAAAACTGTCTCTCTTTGTAACACAAATTCAATTACACTTAATTTGAAGAAATTGTTGATAAATATCTGTTATTTAAGAACAAATGATATGCAACATCATGAAATTTATTATGAAGCCTAACATTCATTGCTTTTGGGTACTGACACCCTAATAGAACAAAATGTTTTGAGACACAGACAGAGACAGAGACAGAGACAGAGAGAGAGAGAGAGAGAGAGAGAGAGAGTTAAAAATGTTCAAAGACATTAACCATTGTCTATTCCCATCAACCAACAAGAAGAATCAAACAAACAAAAATATGTGTATCAAAATGATAAAACTATTTTATCAAGTAATAATAAATATATTAAGATTATTTGAACAAAAGATTTATACAGAAAATATTATTAGTTTTTTTTTTTTTTTTTTATGCTTACCTTTTTTGTTGTTTTTAAAAAATAATAAATAAATAAAATCTCTTTTAAGTTAATAGCACTTGAAGATGTGTTGGACAACTCAAGAATTCTGCTGCTTGTTATCTCTTGTAACTGTTTTCCTCTGGTTTGACATCTGAAATAAACTCTTAGTATCCCACCTCTGAAGTACCAGTGAAACACACACATAAAACATTTTTCTTGAGACCAGTATATTCAGTAGTACTGCATACTCTACTTACAAGAAAACAACAAATTTCTATTCAATTCATTCTGGAAATTAAGATAGATAAAAACAAACAACTTAACTTGTATTGAAGAGAAATATATTTGTGTGTGCATTTTTTTATGCAATTATGTGAAATTATGCTATCGTTTTTCTTTTATAAACTGGAATTTCAACACTGATAATATTTTTAAAAACCACCATGACTTAACTGGCAATACAAACATAAAATATTAAAATAAAAATCTTGTACAAAAATAATAATAATAAAAATAATAATAACAACAACAACAATAACAACAAGAACAACAACAACAACATGTTTACATTGATTAAAATAACACAGAGTGAGAAGATGTAAGTTAACTACATGTATGTATGTTTGGGGAAATATAAAACATTTCTATGACAAAAACAAACAACTAGAGGTGAATATATTTGAAATAGTTTCAGATGTCTAATTAATGATACTATTTGGAGGGATGCATGTTACTAGACAGAATGGATTTTTTTTTTTTTTTTTTTTTTTTTTAGTGAAATAAATGCTATGTTGTATAAACAGAAAATTATACACACATTATATACAACTTATTAGAAATTATAAACAACAGCAAATCTGAACATTAACATAAAAACTTTTTCTTTTTTTTTGAATAGTCTGACAACTTCATGTAAATTCAAGTCAATTCGATACATTGTCTTTACTGTCAAATATCTGAAAAACAAAATTCAACAGGATCCTTACTTTTGCAATCTTTGAATCTCAAAAGAAAATTATTGGTATCAAATGAATGAAAAACATACTTCTAAACATAATTCACCATTGTGTTTTTATTTCTTTGGCCTGACTAATTCAGAATGAAAGTCAAATATCTGAAATTCACAAATCTGAAAAATAACTGATTTTTACCTCAATCAGCAGCTACTTCATTACATTCTCAAGCTGTGTTAGTTTTATTAAGTAAATCAGTTTCAAATCTGTCTGTTCATTTCATTTTAAATCTAGATCTTAGTCATACCTGCTTAAGATGTTTCAAAGGGATGTTTTGTGGTTGGTTTCTTTCTTTTATTTCCTAGTTTTTTTTTTTTTTCTTGGTATTTTTCTCAACTACCAAATCTATAGATACTTTACAGAAACAAACAATAACAATAACACACACACACACACAAACAAACAATAAATAAATAAATAATTACATAACTATTGAAAATCAAGAAACACCAACAGATAAAAAGAATCATCATAACAGAGATTAAATTTGTGTTAGAACACTAGATACTTTGAAAGAATTATCACACATATTAACATAAAATAAAAAACCCTGAACAGTTCAAATTACTACAACACTGATACATAATGAATTCAACAGTTGTAACAAATCATAAAATTAGTAATAATTAAGTGTGTATCGACTCATCTATTTCTTTTTTAAATAAATAAAATTATTTTCTGTTTTGTTAATTTTGAAATTATAATTTAATATTTCTTCAGTCTAATGAGAGTGTGCATGTGCAAACATAAGATAAAGAGAGAAAAAGAGAGCGAGGTAAGAAATATCACAGAATAAAGAAAATCTATTGCATTTCCCATTCACCAATTAAACCAAAACCAAGTCTTCAGTTTCACAACAAAGTGTACTGCATCTATTATAATCACTACCGAAAATATTTTATTTAAAATTTATAGCAAATTTCATTCCAATTCAACAATTAAAACAGGTACATGAACAACAAACACAGGACATTATGAGAACAGTAACAAATGAACAAAACAAAATAAACATGACCATCAACACTATACAAAAAAACAGAAAAGCTTACACAGAACTGATCAAACCACTTGTTCCAAGCTGATTTTCTGAAGTTCTTTAGTAGTGACAAATATTGGTAGTTTTAATACTTAACACATATTATTATTTTTGATTTTATTTATTTATATTTTTGATTTATTTTTGTTTTGTTTTGTTTGAATGCAACAAATTACTGTTTAACCTGCTAACTGAAGAATGATATCATTTTTAAACGCAGATATTAGACGATGTTGTTAGATCTGCAGACTGATTTTCAGAAAAAACATCTGTAACTGAAACTTGAAATATTTTTGAAATATTTTATTTTACATATTTCTTGGCATTTTGCAGATTTGTGCACAAGCTTTAAAATCATGTTTTGCAAACTGAAGTCACTGTTTTTCAAGAGTACTACCTGAAGATCAAGTTGATAATTTTTAAATTTATTTATACATGTCTTTTCTTTCTTTCTTTCTTTCTTTTTATTATTATTTTATTTATGATTCTTATAATTTTTTTTTTTAATTATTATTAATAAATCCCAAATTTAGCAGTTGAACAGCTATATGCAAAACCTGAAAAACCTGAAAATTTAATTTAAAAAAAAAATGTACATTTACATGTAATAATTCACATTTGGCTTCAATATTTGATACAAGCTCTCAATATCTGTTGGATGATTTAAATATACTACATTTTTTTTTAAACTATTTTTATTATTATTTATTGTCATTGCAACATAATGTTCAGTGAAGATGAAAATACATGTAATGGTAAGGTGAATTAAATTCTGAACACACCAACTAAAACGAAATTTGTCAGAACAAGCTCAATTTATTCCAAGTGTCTTCTTTTAAGCCAGGCATTGCCTCATGGTTCTTCACACAGTACTGCTCTTAAGCCAACCAAATACAATGTTTATAAAGCATTTCAAAATTATAATGCTGAATAAAAAAAAAAAAATAGAAGTATAAAACAACAAAATTGGCAAAAGAGTAAAAAAAACCATTTAAAAAAAAAAAAAAAATAATAAAAAGTACATTGCTATTTATAACAAAAGCTATTTAACCAAAGGCAAAGTGACTGAAAAAATAAAAATAAATAACTTTAATGTTAATATTTCCAAACCTACAAGTAATGTGCCCCCCCCACCTTTCTTTTCTTTTCTTTTTTCATTTTCTGCTCTTATTTTGATGTTGGTAACTGAAAAAAATCAAAAGTATCATTCAACAGTTTGAAAATCAAAGTATTCAACAGTTAAAAAAAAAAAATAATAATAATAATAATAATAATAATAAACAAGATAAAATATAAACATTCTTTTTAAAAAAAAAGAAAAAGAAGAAGAATAAGGAAAAAAAGGTGATATTGAAAATTTATATTATGAAACTTAACTTTCGTTTCTTTCAAGTTTTGATTGTCATTGACAATCATCTACTTACCTTGTTAATTATTTCTCATGTCAGCACAAATCAGGATAGATTCCATCCTTTTAATAAAGCTAGATTTGGCTTAGTGATATACCTTAATCAATAATTTTTATTATATTTAATTTATTATTATTATTATTTTTGTCTATTACAAAATTTATGAAGGTACTCATGTTTAAAATAAAGACAACTATGAAATATTGATCAGATTTTTTAATCCACATTTTAATTTTATATTGTGGTATTATTAAAATCTGGATGTCGATAAATAAATATGTATGAGAAATATAGATCGGACAAATCAATAATTTTATGAATCACTTTATGTAAGTTAGGGAAGTCAAAAAAAAAAAAGCATTGGTAATAGCACAAGAATAGTCATAACTCATTACATCATTAAACAAAAACTAATAAATAAATGTTTCACCAGTCAAAAAAAAAATGAAAATAATAATAATAACAATAATATATGATGAAATTATCCAAGTAAATTTTAAAAAAATATTGAGCAAAGAAGGAAAAAATAGAAAAGAAAAAAACAGAGAAAAACAAAATATTTGTATTGTGCAGTTCCAGTTATTCAAGCAGAATTTCTGACAAACTTGTGAAAGAATATGAAGTATATTGTTATTTTCTGATTGGTTAGTTCTCCAAACATCTTTCAAAGCTAAAAGGGACAGAGGATAGAAAAGTACATGCAAAAATGAATGTTCAAAAGATTTTGTATTTAATTTTGATAGCAATGGAAACGAGAGGGGAAATGCTGGTCACTGCAGTTATATACGAGTGACTGAGAACCAATGGTTACTCGAGTCAAGATGTTTGACAGAAAGGATTCTGAAGTCTTTACCAAACAAATCCTGTTTATTAATTAATAAAAGTTATCCAGCATTAACTCTGTTAAGAAAAAATAAAGGAAAGTGATTGTTAAGAAGCTTTTGTGCATACTTAATGTAAAAAGTGTTGTTATTGTGTTTTGTTTGTCACCAGGAAGGACATGAATATAATTGATAGAGAAAAAAATGTTTGAAAATGCAACTTAACAATCTTTAAATTATCAACTGTTCTATAAAGTTTTTGAATAATTTTTTAAAAGATCTGCTGCCATTAGTTTTAAAAGATCATGTAGTTTTATGAAAACCATCTGAAAATGAAAATTTGTAATAACATTTTTAGGCACTCTTGCTTTTAAACCACGTGAGCAATACAGAATCGGACCAAATTAGAGTACTTTAAAAACGTTTCACTATTTTAAATATTTACTAACTATACTTCTTAACCTTTAACATCAGTGCACTTTCTTAATTAATCTCTTTGCTACATCTGACTTGGCTTGAGCTGTAAGCAGATCGACAGCAGTTCAATTTTGTTATTCTTTATTTGTAAACTTTTCAACTCATGTAGTTTTTTTTTAGTATTTCTTAAAACACAAATGCTCTGCTTATTTAAAAACTGATTACAGTGTGCCTGGTAAGCTGGTTTCTCTGCAGCATTCTAGCAGGTTACCTGTATGGAAGAAACCACTTTCATTTTTATTGCTGAAAAGAAAAAAATGTATCAATCAAGTTATTAGTAAATATATAAAAGAAAATATTAAAAATGACTTCCAGGAACAACTTTAACTCTTTTTGTTGCATACCAGGATATGATGTTACAGGTCACATGTACCTGTTTTGTCTTAAACATCAAATTATTTCCCATTCCACCCCATCTATCACCTAAACATTTATTAAAAAAAATCTATGATATATGGTGTCCTGTCTATGAGGTGTATGTAAAATGATTTTATGTTGTCAAACGTAGTCCATTATCAGATAACAATCCTGTAATAACAAAGAAAAATGTATTTGAGAATGTATATTGTAATAAATGTGTAAATAAGAGAAAACTTACTGCAGTGAAATACAAAAATTCAAATAAGTGGTTGTTGTGTCCTAGTTGTAAGGTATGACAATTTGAGAAGAAAAAAAGCAACAACAAATAATTAATAGTTTGTTCAACTTTGAAGAGGTCTTTTTGGCAATTGGTCTATTTCCCACTCTCAGAAGCCTAATTTGTAGGATTTTTATGGATCTGTAGGCAAGCTTCAAAGTTGTGTTTTGCTACTGCATGCTAACATACTGAAGTTACTGTATTTCAAATTCGACACAATCAAGATCAAAGACCCTTGTTAATATGAAAAATGCAGAACTTTGCCTCTGAAAAGGATCACAGTTACATAAATTCTGGCATCTGAAAGATGACGTTAAAATAATTATGATCTGGTTGCAACAAAAAAGAATGTCATATTTTATCTTTTCTCATGTAATATATTTATTTATTTTATTGTGTGTGTGTGTGTGTGTGTGTGTGTGTGAACAAATCTTAAAGGACCAGGTAAAAAATATTATCTGTTGCTCAAAAGAAACTAGCTGAAAAGAATTCACAATAGAGTACCCTCCCCCCTTATTAAATGAATCCAAATTGTTCTGGTTCACAGCTCCATTGAACCTGTGTCCATCTCCAGTGCAGCACATTCCTTTTTTTTTAACCATTCTCTAAGACTGAAAAGAATTTTGATTAACAGTGGCAGGTGACTGAACAATAGAAGAAATTACAAACTTATTACCTTTGTGGTTGCCTCAGAAATGCCTACTGCACACAAAGGATATTGCCCCTTTTTTGAACCACTGGACTAAATAAATTTAGCAGTGGAATGTTCCTGCAGATGCGTTTTCTTCAAATGAATATATTTCAACAGCAGTAATAATAATAATAATAATAATAATAATAAACAGCAGCAGTAATAATAACAGAGTAATAATAAAGTGGCAATAGCAATAATAATAATAAATACAGTCTTTTAGAGAACATCCATTTAAAATTTATTTCAAAATTTTTTTATAATTTGTGTACTTAAAATTATCTTTCCAAATAAATTATTAAATTTAAATAATTTAAAAATATATATATATATATATATATATAAAAAGGTCAAATTCAAATACCAATAATAAATAATAAATATGATATACTTCCAAAATCGTTACTACAAATTAAAAATAAAATTATAAATTCACATGGAGTACCAAAGTAAAGCTGATGTCATGGACTTCTATGACAAAAACATTTTTGAATATGTACTGAAACCTTAAAATTGAATATTAAAAACTTTCATTTGGTGTGCCTTTATTTTTATTTGATAATAATGATAAATATTAATAATAAATTAATTCATTAATTCATAAATAAAGAACCCAAAAAGAGAACAGAATAAAACCATTCATTTGAGGATATTTTCAACTGTTTTTATTCATACACATATTAAGGTCACATATATTTTTTTAACTGTCAGAATAGCTGTTTTTATGTTCTAGTAAAACTAAAAGCACACATACTCTGGTTTACAAACACATAAAACAAGATACACTCACACTCAGTCATAATATCTAATTCTAAGGCAGTGCTAGTTAATACCAAAAATAAATACATTACAACTAATGAAAAATTTCATATGATTAAACCAACAGGGTTTTGACAAGATAATTTATAAACATTTCTCTGATAAATTCATTGATACTAAATATTAAAATGTAACACTGCCTTCAGTCTTTTTTTTTTCTTCTTTTCACTAAGACTTTCCAATGCAGTCTAACACAACACAGCAGGAAGTGACTGTTAACTTACTAACATACTTACCTCGCACTATAATTACCTGTACATAATTTGCAATCAAGAATGGAAGCTTGAACAATCAGTAAAATGCTGAAGTCAATCTGCGCTTTCCCTCTTAAAATCTTCGTTCAAAGCAGTCATGGTGACAACAAGTTGATTTATTGACAAGAAACAATCAGGATGTTCTTTACAAAGTTCAAGTTTGTATTTTTCAATGGTAGATCAATTCATTACCAGATCACCGTTTCATGTATGTTTTTTTGTTGTATCTTTCTTTCTTTTTTTGTTCTTTTTTTTAAATATTAGTTTCATATTTGGAAAAGATTATTTTATTTCTCAGTTTTATTTCTACAGTACGAAGTAAATTTATAGTACATTCTAGGACTTCATTTGTTTTGTTGTTTGTTTTTTTTTTTTTTTTTTTTTAAAATTCAAATATTATTAAAATCAGTATAAAATTGTATTTAAATTTACAGGCAAGCTCTGTACAACACTGTATAAATGGAAATACTTTTGCATTACTTATTAAACATAACACACACACACATGTACACACCCACACCCACAGATTCCTACTTCTGAATGACTGACAGTCTGCAACTTGCCGCCAATGAATAATTTGTTTTTACTATCAAAATGAATTAGAGTTCTTGGGGTTTTTTGTTTTTTTTGTTCCACAGAAAATTAATAATAAGCATACTGATCTCCACTAATCACTGTCAGGATTCCGCAAATCATTTAATTTATGAAATGTAATGATGTTCTTGAAAATTCCAATATTTCCAGTATTTTCACAATGATATTTAGGTTCAAACCTTCAGTGAAACTCCATAGCTCTATAATTTGTATTAGAAATATTTTATCACTTTTTCTTTGTGGTTTTTTTTTTTTTTTTTTTTTTTTTTTGTATTTAATTTCATGATTCTTTCTTTTTTTTTCACTGAATTATTCAAAAATAGTTTCTCTCAAAATTCTGAATTCTCTCTCTCTCTCTCACACACACACACACACACACACACACACACACACACACACACACACACTTACATATTGCTATACATTGTATGCTGTGACAATGACTTTAATTATTTTATTTTTGATCTTTTTTTTAATTCAATTTTCTAGCAGTTCAATTTTAATCGTGTAAAAGACATCACAATTTTCCACAAAACTTTTTATAATATGGTCCTCCTTATATGTAGCTTGTAAAATAAACAAGTTGTTATTTATATGTCAAGATATCTCATTTAAATGAATGTCAATGAATCAGAAAATGATGCTAACTGGATGTATGTATGTATGTATGATGACTTCATGCAAGAAATTTTAACAGGTTCCCATTTTATGAATTTTTATATAATTATATGTATATATATATACATAACAGATTGTTATCTCTGTAATGCATCAACTGATTTTAAATACTATAACACTTTTTTAATCAGTATTTAGTGTAATTCATTAACATTATACGTGTCACTAAATTGTTTAAATAATAATGTTATTTGATAGGATTATCAAAATAACATGCAGCTTTATTATACTAAAAAAAATATATAATAAAAATCATTTGCAAAATTAAATTTCCTGTTTCAAGAACAATTTGGGTATTAGGTGGTCAGAAGTTGCAACTGATGATGTACTATCAACAATTTAATACATTTCTGAGGTTTTTTAAAGTTTATTTTTTTTTTTTTTTTCTCTCTCTCTCCTTGGAAAGCTGCCAAGAAGTCAAAGTCCATAACCTACGCATGACCACATATTATGCTCTCTATGTTTATCCACTATGTTTTGTTTCATGTTTGCAAGTGAAATTTACTACTGCAGAATTTTTATTTTTTATATGCATATGACCAGTTAGATCACATCTGTCAAGTTTGGAAGGTAACATCACAGTACTCGATAGATTTGCCCCAAATATCATACAACAGATGGCAATGTAGTTAAACAAAACAAAACTGAAAGGCTGACCCTAACATTCCAATCTGAAAGGTTAAAATAAAGAGCAAACAGAAAATTCTTCTCATTAACTAATACTGTAGTTATTTAATGATGCCAGAGTAATAATATGTCAATTAAAAATTTATTTTGCAAGCTTCATATCTAATTATGTAAATCCAGTTACATAACACAAGATGGATATGACATTTTCAATGCCAGCACAACTGAAAAACTACAGAATATATATAGACATTTGCATTCACAGTACTGATTTAAAAACACTGTGATATATCATAAATTTGTAGTATTATAATTTTATGTAAATATGTCGATACAGAAACTTATACTTAAATCACTGATAATCTTTTTTCTTTCATTTTTTTTTTTCTCAGTAATTTGTAACCATTAACATTAAGTTTCAACATTTTTTTTTTTTTTTTTTTTTTTTTTTTTTAAATACATTTCAGCTTCACATGTTCCCTAATTTCAAGTTATGTGAAAACCAGTTTTCTTCAGATGCAATTGCTTTAATGTCCAGACAATGTCAAATTAAATTATAGTATGCAGTAACAAAAACTATATATACATTTAAAAAATAATAACAACAACCCACAAATCCCTTTAAATTATCTTATAGCCAAAACAAAAAAGCACATTTAGTCTGTTGGTGAAGATGTTAAAGAATGATTCAGCAATACCCTCTTATAATATATTCCAGAGTTGGAGCGAGCTATTTTTTCCTGATCATCTAAATTCTTTTCTTATTTTCTCCAATTTTACTTTGTTTATTTTAACATTAACATATTTATACACTAGACAACACACTGCAGTTGTTGATCTTTAAGTGGCTACAGCAGCCAAATGAAGACAACCCCACTGATATACACTAACAGTAAATTGAAGAAAAAAAAAAAAAATAAAACTGTACACATACTTCATTATTACTTCTAATCTCTTATTTGGAAGATGCTTCAGTATGGTCAATATTTGTTTCCAATTTTTTTTTTCTTTGTTTTTAAATATTTTTAAGAACTATGATTAATAAAAAGTAAAAAAATCCATGAAACAACAGAAATCTTTTATATGCAAAGATAATGATATACACATCCACCAAATACCAATTATTCCAATGTATTCAATTATTTAAAATTCACAAATTATAAATCCAAATATAGGCACAGATGAGCAGTAATGGTATGCTACTGAATCAGTAAAACTGTGTTTACTTGATCTTGTTAAAAGAGAATTATATGTGTGTGTGTATATATATATATATATATCTAAATTTGTTAAGTTTTCGGACAATTCACTCAGTCCTTGTCAGTGTCAAATCGCAAAGTCGTGAATGCTCCTGCCTTGTTCGGAAGGGGCATAATAAATGAATAAACTGGATATTGGCTACTACATTAATTTATTTCTAGTAAAACTATACAACACATAATGATTTAAGATGACATCATGATATACTAAAACACAAATGACCAAATAAACAACATTCAACAGATGAGATTTCCATCCCATAATTCAAGATTCTAAATCAACAGAGGTTACCACCACGACACAGAACTAAAATGTTTTTTAAAAAAAATAATAATTCATAATCGAACGAATCCAGATGTTTTATATAAATATTTTTTTTCCAGTTCTACGAGTACTTCTGCTTTGGTCGTAAAAATTGACTCATTTTCATAAAAAGTGTAGGACAAAATTAATCCAAAAAAAAGGAAAAAAAAAGGGGTAGTTACTTAACATTCATGATAATGCAATAATGTTTAAAAATTGTTTTGTTTCATTCAGCACAGAAATGTAAAAAAAAAAAAAAATGTCAGTGCAGTTTCAGAATCGTCGCATTCTCTTCATGTCTCCAAAGTTGTCACGTGGTCCTGCTTCACGTCGCCGATTCATTCCTTCTTCACCTCGCTCCCCTCTCATGCCTGGACCACCCCCCATTCCTTGGTTGCCAAACATATTAGCAGGGCTTCCGCCCATGGGTCCCCCTGGACCGCCCATGTTGCCTGACTTGGGGCCAAACTGACCCTCGCTGTTACCTACAGGTGGCTGATCAAAGCGACTTGGTCGCTGTGGTGACCAGTGATATTAAGTGTAATGGTATAAGGTTTCACACAAAGTGTCGAGCACAGTTCAAAACAGTCACAGGAGATATATCGTATTTTAAGGTCAGCAAATCGCAGCAAACATCAGATCGAAGAAGAACATGGAGAGAAAGGGAAAAAAATTACATCATTAATTGTCAGACTAAAAAGTCAATCAAAAATAAAAGCATGTACAAAATATTTTCTGTTGTGCAGATACGTTTTAATTAATATTTGCTAAAGGGTTTTTTTTTCTTTCCTTTCTTCTTTGATGCAGGATCAGCTGCAAAACAGATTTTTGTATACAAAATGTTATAAACAGTTAAAAAAAAATATATATATATATGAATCGTCAGTACAGAATGTGTCACTCAACAGGATTGCATTTGGTAAAAACATTTGGTAAAGACTTGTACATAGTCTACATCACAGGTAAAAACTGGGTGAAAAGACACCTCACAAATTATTAGCATAATAAAATTTTATCACTGGTTTAAGTAATTGCTCAATTATATTAACTAAGCACACGGTATAAAAAATCTTCCAAAATTCTCACACACAATTTCATAAAGTTCAAAACAACAACTTCTGAAGCTTTACAAGAGAACTGAAAGTCAAAATACACCATTCTAGTGAGATATCAGTCAGGTAATGAATCATGACCTATAGATAATATAAGTAAGTGTGAAGATTATAAATATATAGTTACAGGTACTTGTAAAATGTGTAGTTATGATGTTAGTCTCCAGAAACATCTGAACCATAACAAATCAAATATGAAAAGCTGTAAAAACCCTAACAAAGGATAAATATATATATTCAATGCTTCTTCATGTAATTAATGGTGCTTATACAGTCACAGGCTATGAACAGACCTCAGAAGTCACAAGTGCAATTCTCTTACTATTAATCTTTCAGAAACATTTGACTTAGTATTTTGTTTTTATAACTTATTTAATTTAAATTTTACATTTATGCTCAAATAATGTGCATGAAATCAATCTGCAATGAACTGATTTGTGAACCAAGATAAAATGTACACAAAGGAATGATTATATAAATGAATGACCAGGTATAATGTTATATACAGAAACAATTTTTTTTATCTTATTATTATTTTCTTCTTTTTTTTCAAATTTCCTGTTCATTATTTTATAAATGTTAAAGTAAGTTATAATTTTTTTTATAAATACTATTTTTAAAACACAGAAGACAAAAAAATAAAAAATAAGATGAAAAATGATGAAGAAAGCTGATAATAATGTCAACTATTAAAGATGTTTTGTTGTTTGTTAATGTGTGCAAGTGTCCCATTTTACATTTCTCCAGTTCATAATACTGATGTTAACACTGAAATTGAAATATCATTCAATCTTAACACTGATAATAGTTAAGAAGCAGTTCCCAACTGTTACCAGTATTTTAATTTTACAGCTTCAGTTATGTTAAATATATACAAATCCCAGGAACTGTAATAAAGTGTGATTTTTATATGCTGTAGAAGATAGTATAGGAATTGTAAAAAAATAATTGTTGCTACTAAATACAAGCAATATACACTAGTTAATGAAACAAAGTCCTTGAATAGGATTATCATCATCATGCAACATCTGTATGATCATAGATGATCATCAAGTAGATGAAGTGAATGAATCTGAACCATTTATTTTTAAAACAACTAAACAAGTGTGTGAATACAAGGCACACCATCTCACAGTACAAAAATAACAATGATTGTTTTATTAATTTAAAAAAAGTAGTTATTCTAAGGAACTTTTTGAATACTGTTATTTTTATCTGTCAAATCAAAATTGTGTCAAGAAAATAATTTAAAAAAATTATAAAATAAAAACCAGTCTACATAACCTCCATGACAGTGACAGAATTAACAAAAACAGAAACAAATTTTAAACACAAAAAGGAAAATTCAGTAAATGTTTTTTTTTTTTTTTTTTTTTTTTTTTCTTATTATTCTTGTAAAGCTATATATGGGGGTTTTTAATAAAAAATTTTGTATCTTATTAATGTAGGATAATTTTTCCTATATGTTCAGTGTGTACCTTTGTTATCATTTTAAAACAGCACAAACATCTAACATTATCAAACAGCAGTTTGTGCTATAAGACATGTTCTAAGGTTCAAATATAAGTAGTTCTGTGATATATATATCTTACTTTCATGATCAGTTAAAAACACAAAATAAAGACAACAATTGCTACATTGTCATGACTAATAATAATAATATACCCAAAAAATTAATAAGCCACACATCAGGTACTGACTATAAAAAGCACACAGTGACCACACAACCAGTTCTTTCTTTTAAGCATTAACAGATTTTCACAAGACGTCAAACCCATACCATCAACAGCAGCAACAAATGATGTGTGATAAAGTATGCGTAAATAACTGCAAAATTAAGTACAAGATCCTGGGTGACACATCTATAATGAGATTCACATTTCTGTTACAAAAGACACATTTACTTATATCTGCACAACAGACTGAAAGACAACATTATTCATGCAAATAATACGTAATACCAATGTTTTAACTTGTGGCCCTTGCTTCAGGAAAAAACCATAGAGGGATGCAGCACGTTCATATTATGACAAGTCCTGAAAACAAACAATACAGCTTCTGCAAGTTGTACAGTTGTGAGAAATATGGTTCGAGCAAATATTTGTGATTTATTAAGAAATATTGAGAAATATGGTTGGAACAAATATTTGTTAAGTATTGCATGTTTTTCACTGCTGCATACCAAGTCTGGAATGCATATCAAGTCTGTTTATAAAAAGTCATAGTAATAAATAAAATAAAACTCTACTTGGCACAAATTTATTGCTTTTCTGTGTATGCATATTGTGTGTTTTGTGTTGTATATGCATGTTTGCATGACCATTACATCTTCAAAAAAATAAAAATAATAATAATAATAATAATAATAATAAATTAGGTTTTGTTTCACATAAACTGTACCAATTTCTCACTGCTTGTACCCAAATGAACTGAGTATTAAATGATTTTTATAAAACATTCTGACCAACAACACTGTATTTGATACTCAACCACATGTTCTTAAAGTTAATTGAATACATCACAGAAACAAATAAATCAAAATTTCTTGGTTTTTTTTATTATTCCTTTTCTTAATAAGTCCTGTTGACTTTTTCATATTATTATTATTATTATAAATATATATATAAGAGTTATTCCTCATTCCCATCCCCAAAAATATGAAAGAAAGGAAGCATACGTATACAAAACAGGTAACCAGCTACACCAATTTCACTGATGAAGTTTTGTTTCCTTTTAAGTGGCTAACACATGTGAAGTAAATAGGATCCACACTGTTTAATTTATATATTCAAATATTTTTGTTATGTCAAAGATAAAAGTATGAGTAAATGAAAATTAAACTTTCTACTTTCAAAAATTTCAATACAGTTTAATCTAAAGAGAAAATTAAATACCATCTGTTAATTCAATGTCTCTAAAATCATGCTCTGATATGATGAACAAAAATTTAAATGATCAGTGAATAGTGATTTTTGTAATTCCCATTAAGATTTAAAAATGAGAAAATAAAATATCCTGCATTTTTTTGTTTTTTTTTTTTTTTTTTTTTTTTTTTTTTTTTTTTTTTAAAGTGTTGTGTGTAATAAATGTACATGCAGATCCAGAGAATATAAAAACATATGATATCATTAAACCTCTGAAAACACCATTCGATATATATTTTGGCAGAAATCTTCAGGTCTTGCAAATTTTACCTACGTAATCAGAAAATCTCCATAAATCACTAAGAAATACAAATACTAGCAACACCTTCCCCTCCCTTGCAACAATATGCGATGATAAAACCACCATTAAACCAACATGCCAGACCGTGTACACATGGACTGAAGTCAAGGGCCACAAGTCAATAAATAACTAGCTGTGTTTGTATATTCAAGAAAGATAATTAAAACATATCAAGTATTTCAAAAACAAAAACAAACAAAAATAATAATAAATCACACAAGTGTTGAGAGTTTTAATAAAGCACCACAATTTACTGTGGAATTTTATGTGTCGGTTGTAACATACGGATCTTCTGGTATGTCAATTATTTAATGGGTTAAATAAAACATGACATGTTGAGTAAAAGAAAACATTTCTGATATCTGGTAAGAGAAATATCACCATTATCATTGTGATCACAAACCATGAAGACAAAGATGTACTGAAATACATACAGGCGTGTTAATGAAGTAAAAAAAAAATGTCAGTGTAATCTGTTCAACATAAGACTTGGTTAGAATACCTTTTCATATATGGTATTAAAGCAGATAAAAAAATATATATATTTATTAAACAGACTTATTCATGTATGTTGTTAGTTAAAGTGGATAGAAAGAATTCAGATTCCATTTTAAATTTAGGAACACAGAATAAAAATATGAAACAAGACTGTCGTTTTCTTCTTTCTAACTTTTTTTTTTTTTTTTTTTTTTTTTTTTTTTTTTTTAAAAGCTGGAAACCACAAAGCTATCTACAACAATCTTATAGAGTGTAGTGGTTTGTTCTGTTAATAAATGTGAAATATATATCAGACTGATGCTAATTCCTTATACAAGACTGTGGTAATTAAAAAAAAAAAAAGGAAAATTTTTCTCAACATATAAAATACAAAACTTTGGTTATGATTAAGTGATATGAAATGTGTAATAAAGAATCAGTTGCAACCTGTCCATTCAAATTCAGTGAGCTAATTTAATACACCATGTTAAAATCATATAGACAAGTAAATGGACAATTTACATGTTTATCTCTTTGGAGTTGGGTTTTTTCATTATTTAAACATGACAGAGATTGAAAAAGCAGTGACTGTCATTTCCTGGTGTTTGATTTGCAGAGAAATTAGAAATTTAATTGTTTACAAATTCTCCACAAAATACGATAGTAAATCAATACCAAATTTGGGGAATGGTATTATCACTTCTTTTTTTATATATATATATATATATATTTAAGTTAAATTTTTTTTTTTCAGAGAGTCCACTAATTTATTCTGAAGGTTCTTTAGTAAGCATATGGATTTATTACTGATGCAATATACACTGAATCACGAGAGAGAAGAAAAAAAAAAATGAATTCTACAGTTTCACCATACTATTATTTCAAGTTCTCTGATAATTTTATAATGATACTGATACATGCTGAGAGAAGACCAGAATCATCTCACAATTTTTAGAAAAACGAACAGTGAAACAGTTCAACATGAAATGCTCTCCATGTTTAGTCGGGTAACTGAAAATGAAGATCTTCAAACATCTGGGAAATGAAGAAGAAGAAAAAAGAAAAAAAAAAAAAAAAAAAAAAAAATAGAAAGAAAGAAAAAGACAGACTGACAGGCAAACTAAAGATACATTACCATTTGGTTTTGATTCATAGCAGGTATGTTCCCTGATCCACTGCCTGGTTTTCCCTGGTTCTCCATATTCGGACCTCCACCCATTTTCCCATCTCCCATATTTCCAGAAAAACCAGGACCTTGCATCTACAAAACAAAAGCTTATATATTCACAAAACAAATAGCAAGCAGGGATGATACGAACATATATATATGTCATGCATGGGGGGGTGGAGGATGTGAAAACAAACAAAGCAAGCAAACAAAGCAAGCAAAATATGCATCCATCTTCATGAAAGTCAAAAGGAAATGAATGAGCAAAAAGAAAGAAATACATATATATATATATATATATATATATATATAAAATGAAAAAAGCCCAGACACTTCTAAGCCAGCATTATGCATATATTTATGTGTAGCAACATGACTAAAAATGGGTGGGATACGGTTCAGGTTGATCAGCTTTTACAACAGCACAGTCTGTTCAGTTAACCTAACAGAAAACATGATAAACAGTATCTGTACATTTTTGACACTAAAAATACTGATATTCTTACTTTATGTCGTCAGCAAATAATTCTGTGACAAATGAGAATGTTCACGTACCTGGTTTGGTCTGTTTCTGTCAATACCCATGCCAACAGGCGGGGCTGGTGGAGGAGGCAGGGGTGCAGAGTTCTCTCTCCCTGGTCTGGGTCCCTGGCCATCCCTAATTCCACCCTGAAAACAAAACATAGATAAATGTTAATTTTATTCTTTTTTTTTTCCCCTAACTTATATTAACTAAAAACATTTCATAAAGTTTAAATTTCCAAAAATTAAACTCAATCTGTAGTTAAATAAATAATAAAAACTACAATTTTTACATTTAAGCGATAGAAGAAAATCAAAATATCAACAATGTAAACTTTTTAAAACAAATTTTGGTGAAAAACAAGCCATTAATTAGCAACAGATAAATAACATCCATTTCATGAAAATGATGGACTGAAGAATCCTTCATAAACAATTAATTCAAAAACGTATTGTTTTTATTAAAACGTCTCTCAGTTATAGAAATCTTCAAACATGACATATTTTGCAGTTAATCTTTGCATTATAATGTTCTGAAAAAAAAAAAAAAAAAAAAAAAAAACCTGGCAAAAAGTACTTTCAATATTTTCTTCAGACAACTTTCAATAAAATCAATAAATGGACCAGATAAATAAAATAAAAAATAAAAAATAAAATATTTAGAAATAATAATAATAATAAAAAAACAAACCTTGGACATCATTTCCTCACGATTGCCGGGTCCCCATGGTGTGGACCCATCCAGACGATGAGCCATCATGAACATCTGCTGTCTGCGCTGTTCATCTTCCTTTCGCAGATGTTCCTGCTGACGTTGTCTGTAAAATAAAACATTCAAATTTATTCATGTCACAAATGTTCTTCTTAAAAAAAAAAAAAAAAAAATTCATGCCTGCATGTATGTGTGTGTTTTTTATGATTAACAATAAAGAACACATTACACACACAAAATGAATTAATCTTTAAAGTCAGAGAAACATGTAACAGTAACTTCAGATGTTATTAAATAACAAACATGAATGTAAATTTTTTTTTTTTAAAAATGTAGCAAATGTTACAACACTACTTTAATAAATTTTAAAAAGTATTATACATTTTGTTTTGTGTTTTCAATAAAATCAAATATTATGGTATTTATTTTTAAGCAAATCCCATTTAGTATTTCCCATTATCAATCAAGATTAACAAAGTGTTTAACATTCTAAATTACGTTACATTTTACCAAACAAAATAAAATAACAAATATATTTGAAAAATGGTTGAAATTATTTAAATTACCTCATCTCAAGTTCCTGGTGACGCCTCATCATGTCTTGTTGTCTGTGTTCTTCAAGACGTCGCAGTTCCTCTTGTTGCCTCATCAGATCTGAAGTTAAAAAACAAACACAATGAATTACCTCGAGTTAAAGAGCTAATTTTAAACCAAATACATGCTGCATGATACCACACTGTTTTAACACTAAATCTTACTTATCGCAAAAAAAAAAAATCCCGATCAATCAAAAAGGATAGAAAAGAAAAGTAAAAAAAAGAAATAAATTAAATGGATGTACAATCAAGCAATTAGGCAAGTTGCAGCAACATTTGTTTTGTCTACAACCTACGACATCTTCTGGGTGGTGGTTGAATGGGATTTTGTTTTAATTTTTTTTTTTAAATTAGAGTGAATAATTAAGAGTGATGTCACCATCCACAATTTGTTTTATTATATATGCAGGTAATATACATGTGCATGTGTGTCTATATATATATATATAAATAAACTAAGAAGCTGAAGCAGAACCGAATAGTCTCATGCAGACAATAAGTTTATTTAGATAAAAAAATAATACCCACAAACAACAGACAGACAATAATTCTTTACCTTGTCGGATCTGCTCAGCCTGATACTCATACAGAGCACTCTGCATCTCCTCTTCCAGTTTCAGCCTGGCCTCCTCCGTCTCCTTTTTCACCAAGTCGTGTCTCTCCTTCTCTAGCTCCTCTATCTGACGCCAACGCAGACCAAACTCGTACTCGAATGTTCCTGGATGAGCGAACCGAGGTTCCTGTTCTCTTTCCCTGAAAAGAAATATTTTTTTAAAATCAAATAAAGAGGTGACAAAACAAATATATATAAAAAAAAAAAAAATCATTCGTTTTCTGGCTAGTATTAAAAATATTTCATTCTATTATTAGAAATAACTTTTCGTTCAAGTTTTAGACATAATGCAGAATATGTGTGTATGTTGATGTGATTCTTATAAAAATGTAACCATATATATTAATTTGCAATCATTATAATAACCTAATCACACAAGTGAGATTTTATTTTAATTATTTAAATTTTGTTTTTAATATTTTAAAAATAAAGTAAGAAAAACAGAAACTTACTTCTTATACTGTTCATTTTTGTTTATAAACTTCTCTGGCATTCCATCTTCCTCATCTTTCTGTTCAAGTGGCTCGACTATAACTGGACGAGGAGAACTGCAGGATTAAAACAAAACAAAAATTTGTGTAAATATTAGTTTTTTCCAGTTACAGACATTTCCATCTCCAGCATAGTTTAAATAGATAACAACAACAACAACAAAACAAAACAAAAATGTGTTTCAAATAAATATTTATACAAGTTAAAATGACCACAAATGGAGATTATGGTGAAAATCAGTTCAATTCAAATTTTCTGAAAATCTTTTTTTAACTACATGCTAAAAATGTCTACATTCTAACTTGACACAAGTCCCACTATAGATGAAGAATAATTATTTTAAATATGTGTCCAAAATCATTACACTAACTTAATGCAGCTGATGTAGGAATTTAAAAATATAAACAATCATTGCTGGTGCCAGAATATGTTACAGAATTGTTTTTGTTTTCAGAATGATCTGCTGCTGTGAAAAATTAACTTGGTAAAAATTAACTTCGTCACAATTTTGGCCGTCTGCTGATTTGATATGGCTCTTTTATGTTTTATGCCTGCAGTTTAATTAGATAGAAAAACTGTATTACTGAGACAGCACTTACGATCCGAGTAGGAAGACTCCTTCGTTTATTCTCCTCAGCGCCTGCTGTGCTCCCGGTTTCCTCACAAACTCTACAATGCCCTCTCCGGTGGATTTACCTCGATCATCGACAATCACAACGGCTCTCTCCAACTCGCCAAACTGACTGAACGCTTCATTCAGAAGCTCATTAGAAACGTAAGGATGCAAGTTGGAGACCTTCAAAGCTGCGCCGTGAGTTGCGAAACGCACTCGCAGAGTTCTGCCGTTTTGTGTTTTCCCATCCAGAGCTGCCTTGGCAGCCTCAGCATTGTGTCTGAAATCCTGTGGAAAAATAAAATAAATAAAAAAGTTTACTAAAAGAATACTTTGATCAAATTTTGGGAGTCGTGTGTGTGTACCATAATTTTGTTTTATCAACAGTTCTTAATGAACAGTCGCTGTTGAAATGGCACGAAAATTTACTGTTGTTAAAAAAAAAAAAAAAAAAAATTATACATTTCCATTTTTTTCTTCTTCTTCAAAACAAAAAGCAGCCATTTTATTTTTTTATCTGTATTATTTTCACTTTTTTCCTCAAGCCAGTGGTTTTTGGAAATTTATATGAAGTACAACCAAGTGAATATATGAGTTCATTCGCTAGGCTGGGGTAATAAAGATGTTAAACTCTACTGATTACGTCAAATGAATGCGACTAAATAACGGGATACACATTAACTGGCAATGTGAAAATGCAAACACAGGTAAATCAGAATTTTAACTATCTACATTTTGCAATGGAAATAATACAACATTGCAGATACTGTATTTATCTTTTATTGTTACACAGACAATTATTGATTCAACTATCCTAGAAAAACAAACACACACATTCAATAAATTTACTTATGCACAGCTGTGGCCATTATTTGTAAATTATTCCCATAATGGGTTTATTGACCTTAATATTATTTTTGAAAAAAAAAAAAACTTTAAATGGATTCCATCAATTTCACTGCTTACATACTGAAAAAACTAAGAAAAAATCTTTCAATTCAAAAAAATAATTGTGATATTTTGCCATTTTTCAATGACACTGTCCAACAAAAAAAAAAAAAAAAAAATAAAACAGCCATTTCAGTATCAAGTTGTATTATTTTCTACTGCATTACTATTTTCAGCTAGTGGATTATGCAAATTTAAAGGAAATTTGATCGTGCAAAGGCAATGCTTAAACAGTTTATTGATTAAGTGTGGCAAGGGGCAAGATAGCTTAAATGTTTTGTTTTTTTTTTTTTTTTTTTTTTGTTAACTTAATTTTTGAATACATGAAAAATACATATTTAAGAATCACACTGAAGTGGGCTTCTCTGATTAGCAACATGCAACATTTCATGTGCTCTATGAAAGCGTCTGTAACACTGGAAGTGACTGGGACAAGAAATGGCCCATTAGCAGAATCCTCAACAGTCTGAGATGCGGCAGATGACTCCAGCAGAAATATCAACTTTGAAACACCAGATTTAAATATAATATAAAAATGTAGCAAAAGGCTTTTTTCCCCCCAAAAAAAAAAAGATGGTAGTGAAATAAACAAATTATAGAAATTTTTAATTAGGCAACCCACTGAGCCTTTAGCTTAACAACAGCACCATTTCTATGATTTTTAATATCCAAAAAGTAGGCCTTTCTTGGAAATAGCCAATAGGATAATGAATAGCCTTTAATGGCACCATTTTTGGTGATTAATAATCTTCCACATACAAAATGTGCTCGCTTGTTTATATTGACAAATATTTGGATGAATACTGAGACACTGTGTTTTTTAACTGATAAATCTGAATAAAGTTGCAGATTATGTAACAAAATGAAGTGTATTTTATAAAAGTTATATGGTGCACACACTCTCTGAACTATGGCTGTACCCCACCACTCGCAGGTATTTGCAAACTTCATGCAAAACAATTACTAAAGAGTAAGAACATTGATTAATAAGAATTTTACTTTGAAAATTCCTGTATATATTGATTGTTCAATCAGCAAAGTCCTCTCTACGAAGAGAACATCTCTTTCAACCCAATCCAAGAACTAATAATTTCCACAAAATTAGCCCAGTCTCTTATCATCTTGGAAATTCATTAGGACACTCAGTGAAAAAGTTGATCTTTCTGTTTGGAATTGAGCCTACAGTTCCAGAAAAACTGATGGCCTTTCTGTAAATTCTAGCCAAACCATGAACAAGTTATAGCTTTGATTTTCAACATCTGTAACGTCATTCTGTGGAATTCTCGCATAAAAATGAGACTACTTCAGATATACTGGCCAACTGAAGGCAAATATGGTTAGGCCTTCAATAAACTGTACCAATATCTGGCAATTTCTTTAGCCATGTTAACAAACCCTTGGACATTACCCAATGCTTCCTACATTAGGTAGCTGTTTAAAGTCTACTGTGATCATTTTGCTTAAAATACAAACAACCAGTAACATTTAAAAAAAGAACTAATTTCCCATCCTGTCTGAATTGTTTTTGCAGAAACTTTAGTAAAAGGAAAGTAAGAACATATTTTTACTTTGTTTTTTTTACAATCAATAAAAAGTAAGTGGCAGGAAAAAGTGTTCAGTTATATGATGCCAGTGCCTGGGTAGTTTGGAAGATCCTGCATTAGTGTATCAGGTGAATGGTTCACCTCTCAGCTAATTTCCATATTTGCTACATATACACATATATATTTTAACTTTTTATCTACTAAACCCAACTAGAATTTATCATAACCATCTGTAAATAAGAATCCATTGTAAACTGCGTAACAGGCCAGTAAGGTGGCTTTTTATAGCAATGTTCATATTCATAGATTTCATCATATTTTGAATGTTTTATTATCATCTGTATAAAAATATTTATTATAAAACTTTTTTCCAGCATGACCATTCATTAACCTTATATTTTACATTCAATTAATATTTTTTTTTTTTTTTTTTTTTTTAAATTTCCACCAATAATATTCAGTAATTTTGGATATTCAATGTTTAATATAAATATTTGCTTACAATCGAAATTACATTTTACCTGTAACCCATTTCAACTGAAATGTATTAGATTTTCTAAAATATCTGGTACTTTAAATGCCTAGCCTTAATCAAAATTGTTAGATGTAATTTGCCACATGAAAAAAGTGAAGCTGGTGATAGGTACATGGATAAAAACAATTTGTTTAAATTTCAGTTAACCTATACTGTATATAAAACATACTATAAAATAATAAACTTTAAGTATAATATGAAGTAGAGTAATTACTAAATTAGTGTACTGTATAGCATTGTCATTTTTTAAACTATACCTACCAATCTTATGAATCCAAAACTGCGGGATGGATTGACATAAACTTCAGAAACGTCACCAAATGGTTGAAAGAGTTGTTTAAATTCTTCCTCAGTCATCTCAGGTGCCAAATTCCCAACAAACAGTCGACATCTGCCAGTGAATTTCTTGGGATCACCCGACGCCTCTGTAGATTGTTCACTCTTCATTCTGTTTGAATCTTGGCCTCTGTCTTTCTCAAAGTGCTGATATTTAGGTGGACGGTTCATGCCTCCTCTATTCTGATTATTCTGATTGGGACCACGATTATGATGCTGAAATTTATCGAGATTATTATGATTGGCACCACCACCTCCACCACCAATATTACCGCGCGGCGGCCCTTGTTTGTTATTCATATTCTGTGGCGTTTTATTATCTTTTTGATCTTGATTCGAATCCGTCGATGATTTTGGTGGAGTCTGAGGTTCATTTTTCTGTTTATTTTGTTCATCCTTCTTCGGCTGTGGACCTTTCATCCCTTGTTGCGGCGGTTTATTGTAGTTATGTTGTCGATTCATTGTCAAAGAAAATGTAAAAGCAAAATGGCCTCTTTATGTAAATGTGCGTCAATTGAACTGTACATCTAGGTCACTGTTGCGCTTGCTGAAGGTCTAAAACCAACTGCTTTGATACCAAAGAAAGTGGAAGAGTAGTACAAGTGAAAAGGCCAGGTTTGCCATGTCAGATTTTCATTAATTCAATAAACGTCTTTAAAATTATACTTATATCATAATAGAACATCCAGAATTTCAATTATTATTATTATTAATTAGTCGATTATTTTATCTATATGTTTTATGAGTATCTGCTGACACATTTTTTGCAGGTTACCAAAACAAAACGAACAATTAAAAGATAATAATAATAATAATAATAATAATAATAATAATAATAATAATAATAATAATAAATAAAAGTTTGATTTATAAAATTCTGTTTTATTTCACTTTTTAGTCCTTTCTCTCTCGATCGACTTTGCAGTATATACTATTATTGTGTAACCATGCTAGTGCCCTAATTTCTGTTGAAAAAAAAAAATAAATAAAAAATAAAATTAATAAATAAAAAAAACTGTAAATGAGTAAAAAATCGTATAACCTTATTTCAGATGTGAAATTTACACCTTAGTTCTCATACTGTAAATAATAAAATCACTTTGAATTATTCTTAAAAGATTGTTATTTGTGTGAAAATTCTTTTTAACTTATATAAAACCAATAGAAGATATTTGCAGGATAAAGTTAATTTAATATATAAAAATGCTTTCAGTTAAAAATAAAAAAGAGATACTTCTGTGAATGATTTATCATCATCATTATCATTATTATTTTAAACTGACATTAGTTGGAAACGCATAAGATTGTTGAAACTTTGTGAGGGAAAATGGGTTTTAGACCCACGCAAAGTTTATGACATCTAACCAGTCTACGGATCCCTTAACACTTTAAATAAAATTTACTTTTAAAACAAGCGCTGAAATTATAAATAGCTGTTATAAGTTACCGACAACATACAATTAAAATTAAAACCTTGAGAATGATATTTTATAATTATATTTTCCGCTAATACGGAAATCTCGATATTTCGAGATTCATTAAAGGGGATGTCGCTTGCAAGTGCTATTTTCCAAAGCGAGGCTAATTGCCGTCCTGCAAGAGTCTTTGTTATAATTACTTGAAAATCATTTTAATTAAATGCTAATAATTGTTGCATGTACAGATCGTACATGAACTGATTATTATTTATCAGTGTGTAATTTATTAATACACTCAAGGGACGTAATCAAAATAAATAATACGGCGCGCTTTCCATCTTAAGGAAAATGGACGATTCCTCTAGTGATACTACTACTAGTGATTGTCACGGCGTTTTGGTAAAGGTATCATTATTAATTTACAATATTTTTCATTTATATTTTATCTGCCATTTTCACCGTTATATATAAAGATGTATATAAACAGAATCTGGAAAACACATTGGTCTTGTATAATGACAGCAATTAGTGTAACTATATTTATTATAAACGTAGTTATCTCCCTTCCATGCCATCCATACTTGCCCATTAACAGTTGACATTTAAGTGTAATAAATTAGTACTTTAATAGAGAAATATTCAGTAAAAAATTCGTTACTAATTTTTTTTTTTTATTATATTTTGAATATGTATTGTTATCAAACATTAATAATTCAAAATTTTTCCCGAACGCAGTGTAGGGGAAATAACTCCCATTTTGGCTCGACATTAACAAATACATGTAATGATCATTATGATGCATTTGAAACAGGATTGTATTCAGTATATTTATTTATATCAAAACAACAGAAACTTGCATATTACTTATAATACAACTGAACATGTGTGATGCCATTTATTTTTATTCAAATTTACCCATAACTCTGGAGAATCAAGTCATCAAAACAGAACAAAAACATAATAATAATAATAAATTTCAATACGCATGATAAATAATAGTAATAATAATAATAATAATCATAATATTATTATTTATTTATTTATTTATTTACTTTTGTAATAGGCCTACTAATGTAACATGCATTTTGTTTTTAAAGTAGTTACAGTAAACAGCATAAAATAAAATTTTCAAATTGTTCAGCGTAATTCTGCAAATATGAGGTAAAATGCATTGAGTTTTACCTGACTTATGCTAAGACAGTGCCAACAACATTGTCATATTTTTTCATTTAATTTTTTTTTTTTTTTCATAATTATTATTTTAATGTAATCAGCTGTCCTTTTTCACTCCTTGTTAGACAGAAAACCTGTATTCATGACGTCAAGTCGTTGATAGAAATCAACAGTTTCGATTGACTGCTGATTGTGAAATGCCTTTCGGAATTAGTTAACAACAAACAAAATGTGTGAATGCAAAGCTTGGGGTTGCACAAACAACAAAAGAAAAAATCCTGACAAACATTATTTTTGTGTGCCAAAGCCAAATACAGAGGAAAAGAAAATTCGAGTCCAACAGTGGCTTGATAATCTAGGCACAGGACACTCAATTGAAACGTTTAAATTTGGTCGAAATAGTGTTGTTTGCATTGATCATTTTGAGGAAAAATACATCAAAAGGGATTTGATGTCAGAGCTGCTTGGTTTAAAAAGGAAATACAGACTGACTGAAGATGCAGTACCGACACTTGTAAATCTGTCCGCTAAGCCAACTAAAGGATGCAGAAAAAAACTAAAGGTAAACCACTGCTGTCACATGATAATACACTTTCCACCAAACGAGAAAACTACAATATATCAAAAAAAAAAAAATATTAATAATAATTTAAAAAAAATATATATATATATATACATAAACAGTTCAAACTGCTGATAAGACTATGGAGTCAGACTTCTATGTTCTGTTAATTTTTTTATTTGTACTTCTTGTCTTGACAACGAAAAAATATTCTCTATCTTCAAATGATTTTTTAAAAATTTCTTTAACGTGTGGAAATTGTAATTCAGAAAGTGTTTCAGATTTTGTTCTGTTCACATTGAAAGAGCATAAAGATGTCTGATAAAATTTGTTTCAAGTTTATTTTTTTATTTTTATTTTTTTATTTATTTATTTGTTATCTGTTGGAATAAAATAAGATATAAAATTAATATAAGCAAAAGTTTATTTAAAGTGACTCTACAATGCTAACAGATAGCAAAAAAAACATTTTGTTTACTACCAAATACTGTTTTGTTATGTTGGAAACTAATCTTTGCTAACAACAAATTATAACTGTGTAAATAACAAGTCTGCAAAGAAGCCTGGTTAGACAGAAAACCTGCATTCATGACGTCAAGTCGTTGATAGAAGTCAGCAATTTTCTTCGATTGACTGCACATTTTAAATTATGCATTTAAATGAGCAAGTGGTTATGTTTTACAAAATGCATCATATCAAAAAGTGAACAGAATTTGTTGTAGAATGATTTTGGATATTTGGTGACATTTTCAATATTTGACTGCAGTGCAGAACAAACTTGTAGTATAACCACTACCTGATAAGCCTGGATTACACAGCATGAGTCTCTTATAAACCGTGAAACAAGAGTTCTGTTGAAAATAGTTTGTTACTATTACAACATTTCTATCCAGAAATTAGGACAAGTCAATAAAGCCTTTGGAATGTCTTTCACTTATGGTACCAAGTTCTGTTGTAAATTTCTGTCCAGAAAGCCAAAGGTACTAAAGATGGCATATTGAGTTTGTAGAGAAATACAAGTTTTGATAAATTGGAAGTGAATCTAGTAACTACAATGATGGAATAAGTATGCTGTTTCCTGAGCAAGAATGCAGACATGCAGCAGACCTCATCAATGTTTCTGTGTCATATTGTTAGTAGTCTTGAAGATTGCAAAAATTATTTTTATTTTATTTATTTTTTAAAATTATTTGAATGACAAATACATAAAAACAAGAATAAAAGTAACATTGTAAAGGTAAAGCTGTACATAGAACCTTGCTTGGAAACCTGGCAAGTTAATGGAACACATGTTCAATATTGCTTACCACAAGGACCCCAAACAAATTGGAAATTCAACATGGAAACTACTGATTGCATTCTTTTCAGCAGAGAGAAATCAACTTGAAGTAAAGGATCCATCCATCTCTTTATCAGTGAAAAATACTCTAATGGAAAACAAAAATCAGTTGATATTAAACAGAAATTTGATTCTTGTTGAGGCAGATAAACCTCGGACTGTTTCCACCGATGATTCACCTGCAACAGTTTGACCTGAACTTTTCTTTTGTACAGATAGATGTCTTTATCTTCTGTTACAAGCTTGGACTCTGATGCAAGAACTGAAGCCACATCTCTTTTGACTGAAGTGAAGGATGTAAGAGCTTTACAGCTCCTGGAATTCATTTTTATTTGGTTCCATTCATAACACAGCAGTTGATCAAACATCTATCAACGACATGGCGTCATTTTTCTTTCTGTTTGCATGTTATTTATTCTGCATTATATAGAAAATTATCAAATAATGCGCAGCTGTATCATTTATTAGAAAATTAAATTTTGAAATTGTTGTTTTGGTAATTTTGAAAAATATATATATATATATTTTTTTTTTTTCAGCTGCCTCTGAGGTGTTCAAATTGATATTGTTGTTATTCTTTTTCTTTTTCTTTATCATTGTATTAATTCTATTATTATTTATTTTATTATTAATTTTAGGAACATAAACCTGTTGAGGATGATAAGACTAACATTGTTCAGACAGACAGTGGTTTTGATGACAAGATTACGGGCAGTGACAGCAAATCGGATGAAGGCAAGTGTTTGCAGGAAGAAATTAAAATAGAGAAAGTTCATGATCAGGAATGGTCCCAGTCAGAAATGATGTCTGGCACAGATGATGTTAGTGCAGAAGTGATGCCAGAAAGTTCTGGTCAGCCAATTGCAGAGTCTGGTCCTGAAATTACTTCTGAACTTAATGACCAGACATCAGAACAGATCACTGTCTCAGAGAATCCTGATTGTGAAGAGTCAGTGAGCTCTGAAAACAATGAGTTGGAGACTGATGGTGCTGACAATCAAGAATCAGAACAGGCATCAGCAGATTCTCATGAATGTCATGAGGAACAGCAGCCTGATGATTCTTCTGAAGCTGCTGTTCCAGACAAACAAGATTTGGGATCTGATGAGTTGGATGACAGAGATAAAAATGACTTGGAACAGGAAAAGGCAGATATTTCTGAGACTAGAACAGAGAACGAGTCAGTTCATGCTGAGCCTGATTTAGCTGAAAGACCAGCTTCAGTATCAGGCAGTCCAGATTCTGTTCAGGTTGATTCTGAAGAAATGGAAGAGAAATTTGAAAAGAACTCTTGTTCAAAAACTGATGAAAATGAAGCTAAAGAAATGTCTGAAGAAAACTCAACAGACAAAATGTCAGGTGTAGAGAATGCCAACAAAGATA
Organism: Chrysomallon squamiferum; assembly: GCA_012295275.1. Taxonomy (NCBI): domain Eukaryota; kingdom Metazoa; phylum Mollusca; class Gastropoda; order Neomphalida; family Peltospiridae; genus Chrysomallon; species Chrysomallon squamiferum. The sequence continues at coordinate 46,027,615 of CM022665.1, forward strand.
GTGATGAAAAGGAGCAAACAGATGAAGCAAGTGCACAAGAAAATACTTCTGATGTTGGTAAAGATGTTGATGAAAAGGAGGTAGCAGAAGAGGAGAAAAAGGATCCTGAAAGCGAGGAAGAAGCTGTTATGTCTGAAGAGACTGACAACAAGGATGAGGAGTCTGCACAGAATAAAGAAAATGATGCTGATGCAGTTGAGGGCAAAGATACCTCAGAAGAGAAACAACAGAACAGTGAAAAAGATGTCTCAGAGCAAGACATGGAAACAGAAGCCAGTGCTGATATGAGCTCAAAGGAAGAACATAAATCACTTGAGAAGTCCTCAGAAGCTGATCAAAATAATGGAGACCAACCCACAGCAGACGAGATGGACTTGGATGAAAGTGGGAAGGACAAAGACGAGAAGGAAGAAAATGATGCTGCAATGGAAGTGGACAAGGCGGATTCAGGTGAAGAGACAGCAGGAGCTGGTGGTTCTGAGGTCACTGAAGAAAAAGATGAGAAAGAAACAGGTGAAAGAAATGATGAAAATGAGAAGGAAGAGGTGGAAGAAGATGCGAAAAATGAAATGGCTGGTTCCGACTGTGAAACAAAGAGTACTGTAAATGCTAGTGAGTCTGAAGGTAAAGATGATTCAGACGTCAGCACAGCTAAAGAAGAAGAGAAGACGTCCAAGTCGGCCAAAGGTGAAGAGGATGATCTGGTACTGATTGAAGATGACAAGCCAGAGGCCATTATTGTTGACGATGATGACGAAAGTTCTGAGAACAAAAACAGACTTTCTAATGGTATTTTGAACACTGGGAATGACATGGGTCTGCAGATAGCATCAGTGTCAGGGAGAGTGGAAATGCCAGATGATGATAAGGTGAGTGACAAGCAGGACAATATGGCGTCATGATAGATGTAATGATAAGATGGGCAAACAGCATTTACTCATATAATATATATTTTTTTTTTAAGATTAAATGATTTTTTTTATTAAATAAGTTCCCTTTAGTTTAAATTTAAAAAATAATAAAAGTTCTTTTGGTAAATGACATCTTCTCGTTGAACTAGTATCATTATCTAACTGTCAGCTTGTTCATGTTTATTACTTACTTATATTTGTGACTTTTGTACTTTGAATTAATAAGTTAAAAAAATTGATCTAAGTTAGTACATAATCAAATACAGGCGTTCTTTTAGAGAACAGATTGTATGATACAGGGATTAAAAAAAAAAATTTATCTCATAAATTTAAAAAAAAAAATTTGTCTCATAAATTTAAAAAAAAAAAAATATTTTCAGAATAAAGATGGTACTCAAATTAAAGAAGAACCAAAAACAGTTCCAGGTAAAGTTATGTTTATCAAGATAAAAACCTTTCTTATTGTTGTCACTTGTCACAGTCATCAATTTGTACACAACAGTCAAGAACTTCAGATAACTTGAGGGTTTACATTTCAAACATAAACATAGATTTATTATTAATTTGAA
>CM022665.1:46034094-46081594 GCA_012295275.1 Chrysomallon squamiferum
TATGTACACAAAAATATTCGATATTTTTGTTTTAATTTGACATTTTTTATATTGTTACATAAATTTTATGGTAATGCAAACTGAATATTTAGTTATTGATGTTAGTTGCAGAAGACACATTGCTGCAGAGTTGGTTAAACTCCTATGTAACTTACATTATTAACGTGTAGTTTTAACTTTTTAAGTAATTACAGTTTTTATTCCTGTAAATATTACTCATTTGTGCTTCATTTGCCTATTTGGTTATTTTTGCAGAATTTGAGATGGGTTAGGGTACACCTTTGGAGCAAGCACTTGAGCCAGGTCAGGCTTCACATTGAAGTGTCAGAATTTCAGCGAAGAAAACCGAAATTGTTCCACAAGAAGAAAACAGCATCGAGTCCATGCAGAAAAAGAAAAGTAGTGCAGAGACTTTGAGCGATTACAGAAAGAGAATAAAGGCAGACCCAGAAAGATATCCAAACGTCTTGGAATACGAAAAACAACCGCGTGAAGCTATTCTTGGCCAAGCTCACACCAGAAAAGAAAGAGCAGTACCTGAAAGTGACAGACGAACTCGTGAGAAGGTGGAGGGCTGAACAGAGGACTGTGGGAAAGAGTGTCAGCTCATACGTTGCACCAAGAACCAGAAAAGAAAAGAAGACAAAAAAAAACCACTGTGGAAAATGCAGAAGACTGCGTGGAGAGCCAACAGATCTGAAGAGCAAAAAGGCAGCAGAAAAAGAAAAAAGAAGGACGAAGCATCTTGAAAAGAAAAGAAAATACAAAGAGGAACCTGCAGCTTCAAGTGTGCCTCTGAATGGCTATAAATATATATATATTAAGAAAAAGTAGCTGATGAGATTAGATCCCACTGTTCGTCTGTCCTCCTCGTTGCCTTTTAATATTTAAATAAATAAAAATAGTCTGTTAGCAGTAATAATATAACAGAACATTTTTTTTTTAATTTTAAGTAGCTGATTACTTTATTTGACGATGCTGTTATTTTTCTGTGAATAAATTAACACAGTAAACACTGCATAACTAACGTCGATGTTTTTGGTTACCAGACAGTGACAGCAGGGACAGGGATGCAGCAAGCTACAACAACACAACAGATAATAATTCAACCTCCTCCTCCGAAACAGATGAAAAACAAATCTTTGCTGTGCAAACCATGCGTACAGACCAAAGCCACGTCGTGTCGACCTCACGTTCAAACCAAAGAAGTCCAAACAGGTAATTTTATTTATTTAACTCTGAAAAAATCTGTATTAAGCACATTGGTGATGTATTCATTCATTCATTTATTCATTAGACTCGTAATCCATATGCACTGTTTTACGGTATTGTTGTTGTGTTTGTATTCACAGTATATTATTCTGATGTGATAAAACAGTGTATTTAAATATTTAAATCATAGTCTTTGTGTTGAGAACCATAAAAATTGTATGTATTAGAGTAATTAAATTTGTTGTGGTACCTAACAAGAATATTATTTAAACAGATTAACTTCTGCTTTTATAGAAAAACAGTTATATAAAGTAATTTTCTATTTAATACTTTTTTTTTTGTCTTTCTTCTCTCTTTTTATTTATTTATTTATTTATTTGTTATCTTTACTTTTTTTATTTTTTAAAATAATTTATTGTTAAATGTTTGTATTTTCTTCTCATATTTATTTTTATTTTTTTTTTTTTGTTATATATATATATATTTTTTTTTTTAAATAGAAGAAGGTTGAAAACTTTCACACCTATTTATTTTATTTTATTTATTATTGTTAAATGTTTGTGTTTTCTTTTTTTTTCTTTTTGAACAGAAGATGAAGGTTGAAAACTTTTTCTTCTCTTTTTATTTTTAATTCATTTAATTTTTGTGTTTTCTTTCAGAAGGTGACGGTGGGAAGCCTATACTGATTCCTGTTCCAATTCCAATATACATACCAACTCCACTGGCAATGTATGCCTCTCCAGTACCTCAGTTTATTCCTATTCCAATCCCTATCCCAATACCAATTTTTATTCCAACCACAAAGAAGTCGGCAGCTAAGATTCTTAAGCAAATAAAGGTATTTCAAAATTGGACGGGCTCCTATAGAAATTTTTTTTTTTTTTTTTTTTTTGATGTATTTTTAATGCTGGAATTTTAATTAGTACAGTAAAATGTCCCCCTTTTTTGGCAGATTTGGAATGATCATTTATTTACTGGTATTTTAATATTCTAATTAGAAATTCATGACTGGATATATACAAATGCGTAACAGAATGTAATAGAAATGATCTCAAACAATATAAAAATGAAGAAATATTAGAATAATAGTCCTGATAATAAAGAAATAAAAAAATATTTGGTAGATAATTAGTATTTTTTTTAAACTTTTAATTTATCATTGTTGTTATTGTTATCATCATTATCATTATAATTATTAGTGTTATCATTATGGTATTATCATCATCATTGTCATTGTCATTGTTATCATTATTATTATCATTGACATCATCATTATTGCTATTTAATAAATAAAAATGTTTTTTTATTTAAAGAAAATTCGTGAGAAGATTCCGGCTGACCCACTGGAGGCGGAGTTGTTGCAGATGGCGCAGGCAGTGGCTGGGGGTGACAACGACTCAGACAGTGACTCAGACCACAGCGACACAGAGGAGAAACCAGACGAAGTGGAAGGTAAGTCTACAGCACAGTGTTCATCAGCACGTCAGAACTTCACAGCGTGCTTGTGTTCATGTTGGAATATGGTGTTTAATTTAATGCTTGGCTCTTCACATTTGTCAAAGTTAAAAATGAAATTTGTAATTTTTGTAAATATATATATATATATATACACACACACACATACACACATACACATTATTATATTTTTTTTAATGATCATTTTTATATATATTGTATTTGACTCTACATTCATCAAAGTTAAGAATGAAGTTTGTATATTTCTTAAATAAATACATATAATATATATATATATATATATATCTATATATGTATGTATATATATGATTATTTTAATATATATTTTATTTAATTTAACTTTAAAATAATTGCAGATCAGTCATTCACTTTCAGTAAAAAATAGCTGCTATTAATTTTCACTAAGAAACTTTATTTGTGATGGAGGGGAAGTTGAGAACTTCTTATCTATACACAAAAACCTTATTTGGTTGATGCCAGATATTAAAATACATACTGATGTTTTTTTTAAAATATTAATTAATAATTCCTATTTATTTATTTATTTATTTTCTTTCATATTTTACTGGTGCCTCTGTTGTATATTTTTGTTTGTTTATGACAAACTTGTGAGATAATTTGTGTTAATTTTCTATAGAGGAGAAAATCGTGGCACACCAGAATGACATAGACATTCTGGAGAACCAGATTGATCGGAGTGGAGGGGAGGAGGATCTGGTACAGATGGCACTGAGGATGGCTGAGGAAATAACAGGGCCAGTCCTGGATCTGGAAAGCAATGTTCAGTTGGTCGCTGTAAACAGTGGTGAGAGTTGCTTTATCCAGGGTGTCCATAATGTGCAGTTTTTTTTTTTGTTATGTAATTTGAAGATTGATTATTTAAACTTTTTTAATTTATTTATTTTTTTATTAATTTTTTTTTTTAATGTGTTTTTTAAAAGAATTGCATTTAATTTTTTATAAGGTAATTTCTGCATTATTTTTTTTTTTTTTTTTTTTTTTTTTTTTTTTTTTTTTTTTTTTTTTTTAGAAGACTGGAAGTATGGGAATTTGCATAAAATATAGGAATGTGTCCTTTAAAAAAAACAATTTTCTTCAGAAAAACATTAATATTTTAAATGCAACTCTTGTGTGTGTGGTTTTTTTTTTGGTTTTTTTTATTTAATTTTTATTTATGTTTTTATATCTTATAGTGGTTAGTCCCAAACTTACAACAAAACTCTTATGTGGTTTTATTTTTTTTTTTTTTTTTTTTGCTTTGTTTTTCACAGAACCCACCCAAGTGGTTCAAGTCCCAAGACTTACAACAAAACTCTTGGTTTTCTTTATTTAATTTTTTTTTTTTTTCACAGAACCCACACAAGTGGTTCAAGTCACAAGACTTACAACTAAACTCTTGTGTGTGTATATTTTATTATTATTGTTTTTTAATTTTAATTTTTATTTTATTTTTTTCACAGAACCCACCCAAGTGGTTCACGTCCCAAGACTTACAACAAAACTCTTGTGTGTGTTTTATTTTTATTATTATTTTTTAAATTTTTTTTTTATCTTTGTTTTTTCACAGAACCCACCCAAATGGTTCAAGTCCCAAGACTTACAACAAAACTTTGTGTGTGTATATTTTTTTATTATTTTTTTTTAATTTTAATTTTTTTTTTTTTCACAGAACCCACCCAAGTGGTTCAAGTCCCAAGACCGCCCGTACAGGACGACGACAACGATGACGACTGGGTTCCCAGCAGAGAGACGCGGGCGCGGCGCGGAAAGCGCAGCTCCACCGGGAGCGGGCGGGGCCGCGGTCGCCAGGCCAAGAAGCCGCGGGTGGAGACGTACCGCGAGCCGACACCTGAGCCCTCTCCCCCTCCCGTGCAGCAGCCCCCGGCCGACGCCAACATGCACCTGAAGTTCACGTACGGGGTGAACGCCTGGAAGCACTGGGTCATCCACAAGAACACACTGCTGGAGAAGGTGTCGAAGCGAGGCTCGGGCAAGCTGAAGCTGTTCAAAACGGACCTGCTGCAGTGCACGGCGGACGAGCTGAACTACTCCCTGTGTCTGTTTGTGAAGGAGGTGAGAAAGCCGAACGGAGAGGAGTACTCCCCCGACAGCATCTACTACCTGTGTTTAGGTAAAAACAAAAACATTTTACCTTCTTGTTGTTGTTGTTGTCCTATCATCATCATAATGATAGTGGTAGTGATAACGTTACCTTGTTGTTGTTGTCTGTCCTATGTCATCATAATGATAGTGATTGTGATAACGTTACCTTGTTGTTGATGTCTGTCCTATGTCATCATAATGATAGTGGTAGTGATAATATTGATAGCAGTAACAGTAGTAAATAATGACAAGTTACACTTCTTATAGGTTAATAATAATAATAATAAAAATAATATTGATAGCAGTAATAGTTTTTGAAAGTCTCACTTATTGCATGTTTATAGTCATATTTATTATAAGTCGGTAATAAGTGATGTTTTTTATTATTTATTAGTGTTATTTTAATCAGTATTATCATTAATCATCATTATCAGTTATTATTATATAATAAATTGCTTATTTTCAACTTTTGCTCTGTTTTTTAAACAGAGAAAAGAATTTTATTTTTAATGATTATTTTATTTATTTATTTATTTTATTTATTTTATTTTTATATAATTTTTTTCCCCCTAATTTGATCTGTTTTAATGTACACTTACACCTGTCTGTATGTTTTGTTTCATCTATTACAGGTATTCAGCAGTACCTGTATGAAAACAGTCGAATTGACAACATCTTTACAGACTTCTATTACGAGAAGTTCACAGAATGTCTCACAGAAATGTTGTCAAAACACCAGCCAAAAGTAAATGCAGCAGGTATGTGAGAGAAACAGTCCAGTTATCTTTGTTATCCGTAAAATAAAGTTACTCAGCATCAAATACAAATCCACTCAATATACCTTATTTTACAAGTAATTCTTACTATATAAGTATTATTATTATTATTTTGTTATTATTATTATTTTTTTTGTTATTCTTTATCTCAGTGACTTTTTATTTTGTTCTTTAAAATTCCAAACCAGATACCTTATTCTTTTACAAGTAATCCTTTCTGTATAATATTTTTTTTTTGTGTGCGTTATTCTTTATCTCTGTGATTTTTTCTTTTGTTCTGCAAAATATGGTTATTTGGCATTGAGTAAAATTCCATGACAGATTCCTTACTTTTACTAGTAATTTTGTTAGTGTTTGTAAGAATTCATTTATAAATGTACTGTTTACTGTTATTTTTTTTTTTTTTTTTTTGTAATGTTCTACCTGCATAAGGTTATTTGGTATTAGGTAAACTTCTTTGTCAGATACCTTAATTTTTTACAGGTAATAATTTCTTTCATGTTACTTTGTCAGTGACATTTTGTTTTATTCTGTAAAAAAAAGTAATTCCACATCAGATTTTTTATTTCTATTTGTGTTACATTTTGTGTTACTTTATCTGAGTTTCCTATTTATTTTGTTCTCCCTGTAAAATATGGTTATTTGGCAACGATTAAAATTGTATGTGATATTTTCAGGTAATTCTTTCTTTATATATTTTATAAATAATTCTTTTGTCATCTTTCTTAATAATTACTAGTTTAGTTACTTTATGTTCATGACTTTTTGTTTCATTTGTAAAATAAGGTTATTTGGCAACAACAAAAATTGCATGTCTTATTTTTACAGGTAATTTTTTTCTTTATCTTTCTTTACAAGTATTAGTTCAGTTACTTTATCTCAGTGACTTACTGTTTTGTTGTTCAGGTCAGATGCTGTGTAGAATTGAGGAAGAACATCTTTGGGAGTGCAAACAACTTGGGGCTCATTCCCCCTACGTGCTGCTGAACACACTGATTTACTTCAACACCAAACACTTCATGCTGAAGACGATAGACGACCACATGAAGCTGTCGTTTGCGCACATCCTCAAACACTGGAAGAAAGGGGTGCCTCCCACCTCGACGCGCACGCCCATGAACCAGGTGGGGCGGAGCGTGTCGCTGCGATACTATTGTAAGTGTGACTCTGATAATTTGACTAATAATAAAATCTTGTTTATAAAAACTGTTTAAGATTTTAAATAGAGAGAGAATGATTTATGATGCCGATAATTTAATTTATAATAAAATCTGTTTTATATAAAATTTAAATACAGTGAATTACCAGTAAAAGCAGTATTTGATTATTTTAAAATGCATTACTAAATAGTTTTATTTTTTTATACATTTTTTATATATATATTTTTTTTATCTATATGAAAATTTTTTATTCTATTTTTAGACATTTTGTTTTTCTTGAGATTTGTTACATCTATCTGTTTACAGTTAAATGTTATTGCTGCATCAGTTGTAACAGAGACGCGAATATTTAAGCAATTTAAAATAACCCAAAAACATTTATCATTTGTTTCCATGTATAGTTTATCTTTCTGCAGATACATACTCAAAAAAAAAAAAAAAAAAAAAAATTGGTTCTGTTTGTATTAGTGTTGAACATTTTATTTAAAAAAATTTGTTATAAGATTTCTGTTATGGAACTGCATGTCTATAATTAGTTTGATAATTTGATATATAGTTAACAGTGGTGTTTTTTTTTTTTTAACTTAGACGGACCCACAAACAACAAGAAGCCCAAGGAAGGAATTCCTGTCTACGAAACATCAGAAAATCTTGAAAATCCGCTGAGATGTCCTGTCAAACTCTACGAGTTCTATCTGTCAAAGGCGTACGTTGCTTTATTTTTTATTTTTATCTTTAATATTTTTTTTTAAATTTTAATTAATGCATCAAGCCACCAGATGGTGCCAAGCTAATATTTTGTATTGGAAAATCACAATATTACAAGAAGTTCAGAGTTAATTTTTTTTCTTCTAATATTTATCATTGGGAAAGTAATCCTTAAATAAAATTTTTTTTTGTTAAAAAAAAAAAAAAAAATGTAATAACATACTTGTTTTAACATAAATATGCAGAAAAGACATCTTCAGCATATTAAGAAAAAAGTTAAACAATTGGGTATATTAATATAATTTAGCAAAGACATTGTGAGCCAGATTCGTTTTAAAAAAAATTGTATTATGTTAATGAATTATAACAAATATGTTTATGTGTAAAGATGTTTGTGAAGATTTTGTCAGAATTACTTAACATTAAAATATTAAACAGTGATGTCATTAAATACAAAAAAAAAAAGGCTTTGTTCTTTGGTAAATTCTGATCTTGTTTTTTTTAAAAAAAAGAAAAAAACCTCCATATTGTTTTTGTAATTACTGGATAGATACTCAGTTTCTGATGGCTGATGCATATAAAAAGTACAAGATAATTAATTTACTCATAGTTAAAAGTGGCAATGACATTTGTTGAGACTGTTATTAAAGGGAGATGATCAGGGTAAATGTTTGTGTAAATGTCCCTAAAACTCCCCTCTCTGGGATTTCTTTTTGTTTGATAGGGTCAACATTGGTGCTAAAGGAGCTGATACTTTTGTCACAAGTCCAGCTCGTTCCAGGTAAACCACTTCCTGCCATCCATCTTAGTAGTCCAGGATGCATTTCAAACAGGAAGTGACATCATCAAACTGGAAACTGCTATCAGCTTCTGTAAAAATGCTCTGTGAAAAAAAAAAAAAAAAAAAAAAATGTCTTGCTTTTGTCTAGTTCTAGATTTGACATCAGAAACTGAAAATTTGGAAAAGACATAAATTTTTAATTAATATAAATGAGTTTATAAGTCGTTATTTTCACGACATTAACAAAAATACTGTCACTGAAGGGAAAATAATTTCATTTTCCTCACAAATAAAATCAAAATTAAATTTCATTCTCTGAAGCCTAAACTGATCTTATCAAAATTTAGAAATACCCAATACATTTTGTTTGGCACTCAATAATTTGACTGTTTTGTCATTATTTAAAGAAAAAGAAAAAAAATAATGTTACGTTAATATTTATAAGAGTTATATATATCTACATAAATGGCAATGCGTAGTGATATGTCAGCATTTATTATTATAACATTAATTTTATGCTTGGCTTGGTCTATTTAACTATATGATGTATTAACTGCAGTTTATATTTTTAAATATTACTTAAGAATTATTTGAATAACATTTAAAATTTGTTGGCACTTCTATTGCTTCTTAATTTTTTGCACTTGTGGGTGTGTCATTCTTTTTTAAATTATAAGAACAAAAATTTAAATATTGCGTTACAAATTCAATAGCATCATTTTAAATTTTATAATAATTATGCTGGTAATAATAATAATAAGGGTTCTGGGGGGTTATGAGGGATGGGGTAGTTTGTTTACTTTTTATAAAAAAAAAAAAAAATTTTGTTTTGTTATCAACACACCATTTTAAAATATATTTAAATAATAAAAATCGTTTGCCAACACGCTATTCATAATGAGTTTTTGGTTGTCTGTTGTTTATTTCAGACCGGAGAGTATTAAGAACAGAAACGATCTGTTTTACCTTCTTCCCGAGCGTAGCTGTGTTCCAGACAGTCCTGTGTGGTACTCCACGCAGTCGATTCCCGTGGAAACCATGTCGAAGATGTTGTGCAGAATTCTTCTAGTCAGAGAAATACAGGAAGCTCACCTTCATGCTCAGCCAGTCTATGTGTAGACATTCGTCATTTTGAAAACATTTCCATTCTTTGTCTCTATTTTTTTTTTTTTTTTTTTTTTTTTTTTTCTGTGGGGGAGTGATTGTTATTTCTTTTATTTTTATTACACTGTTATGGTGGGGAAACATTTGTTTAATATTTTGTATTTTGAATTTTTTTTTTTTTAAATCTTCAAAATGGCAGTTTTACCTTTGTGCATGTTTTTGTTTTGTTTCATGTTTAATGTTATTTCATTAAATAGATTGTCATGTAAAAACAGAACAGAAATTATTACGTCTACAGTTGTTAAATACAGTTATTATTAACTGTAGAAATTGCATTTAAAAATTTTGTCCAGCTTGTATAAAGTAAATTCATTGTTAGTAATTTTGATATTTTGAATATAATTTAATTCTCATTACGATAATTAATGTACTTTTCTAAAAATAGTGGTTAAGGAAGGCTGGTTGTTTTATTTTGATTTGATTTTTTTAAAATAAGTTAAAAATGTATAAATCATGTTTATATTTTTATATAAATGATTTAAATTTGCAGAGGGAAAACTGTGTAAAAGGCTGTTTGTATGTGTGTGTGTGTGTGTGATATTTTCTTTTCAAAATACTGGATATTATATTTCATGAATTTAAAAGTGTTCTGTTTCCATGAGAGAAAACAAATTTGAAAATTTTCAACTTGAAAGAAGGTTAAAATTTATATTCAAAAATGTTTTGTTATGGTTTTGGAAGGTGTTTTTTTAGGGGGGGGGGAAGACATATTTGGTTTGTTTGGTTTTGTTTTTGATAATTTTCAGTTTTGTGACAAACTCATTTAGTGTTTTTAAAAATTGTTACTTGAAAATATTAAAAAGCAAATTCATTTAACAGGTCAGAACTGTTTTCCTTTTTTTTTTTTTTTAGACAATCATTTTTAATTAATAGATCTTGTAGTTTATTTGTTGCAGCTTGTTTCGTTTAAAGAAAAAATACATGTTCAGCATTTTCTCATGTTTCAGAACAAGGTAAAATTAATGATTTGTTGTGAGGGTTTTTTTAATATCAAGGATAAAATTATACAGATTGTAATAAAATGTTTTATTACAGAAAAATCTTTTTTTTATATGTTTTCATTTTTACATTTTGTAACTGTTGTATGGAAATGTCAAACATTTCATGGCACATTGTTAATACTATTCAATAAAGACATCCTTTTTGTATATTTGTCATTTCTTGAACATTTGTAGAATTTTCTGGAATGCATGAAGATGGTTTGCTTCATTTTCATGAAATCTGTTTTTAAAACATTAACTTCACTGTTATTATTTTGGAAATGTGTCCATTATTTGAATTAACTTTTCGGTTTTCAGAGATATTTGGTTAACTGAGGTTTCAAGAAATGGGGTTTACAAGACGTACACACAGTTAAAAAAAAAAAAAAAAAAGTTTCACACAGAAACAAATTCGTTAGTAAGATATGTTAATTTCATTCCTAATAAGCACAGTGCACATTTATTTCTGTTACAAACAAATGATCTGAATATATTTCAATGTTAGGTTCATTAATTTTATGTTGTAAATATCCTCATTGCATGTCACATGTACTTGAGTAATAATGGCAGACATGTACATTCCTGGTTTTGTATGGGATTTCAATCTCAAATGCTTTTTATTATTCAATTACTGTTGGATTTTCGTTTGTTTTTTTCATTTTTTTTTTTTTTCTTTTATTATTATTATTATTTTTTTAAATTACACATCTTTTTTACCAGACCTTGCCATATTTTTATCTACAGATGTTCTTACGTCCATATGTGTTTCCCTTTGTCTTTTCACCATTGTCAAAGATTTCTGAAAGATTTTACTCTCCGTTAGGCATTACATTCCTAAAACACTGGGGCAAAGTGACAGTAACAGTATATATTATGTTTAAACATCGTATTAATTCTTGGTAAAAAAAACTGATTGTTTAAACAGCAGTGGTAAGAGTAAGTTAAGGGTAGTAATGGCAGGTTTCTTTTACATCAAAGGATTAAACAAATGAAAGGTCAAAAAAAAAATAAAAATAAAAAATTTAAAATTTAAAATAGAGAAATTCATTTCTGTTTGGTTTTGAAAGTAACATTAATATTTTTACATGTCTATTATTATCCACTAAAAAGTGCGAACATGCTTGGAAACAATTTAACCGTATTTTTGAGAAAATCTTTAATAAATAAAACATGTCATTATTTTAAATATTCCAGTTTGTCAGTAAAACAAGCAAATAATACATAAGTAAAGGCAATAGAAAAATAAAGATTAATCTTTAATAAATAAAACAGTATGACATTTTTTAATAATTTCTATTTGTTAGCGTAATAATATTTAATAAACAAAAAAATAAGAAATTATTTTAATAATTTCTGTTTGTGAGTATAACAAGCATATAACACAAAAGGGAATAAAGAAATAATTATAATGATCTTTAATTAATGAAATAATATGAAAGTATTTTAATATTTTCAGTTTGTTAGTATAAGCAAATAAAAATAAAGGCAATAGAGAAATAATAATGTACATTAAAGACAATCCCATGCTATTGATATTCACCTAGGACTTAAATTTTACAATTTATAATTTACTGTTGACAAACTTGGACCAACAACAAATTGTTGTGCCCAATTCATTTTTTTTAAAATCGGATTAAAAACTGCTGTTGCAGTGATGAATGAGAAATAGAAAACAGTTTCAGGTGTTTAAGTCATTACAGTCTAACTTAGGTAGGCTGACCAACTTAATTATGAAAATTACTATTCTGACTTTACATCTAACAAGTGTTTATGCAATATCAGTAAAATACAAATATATATCTATATTTTGCACAACAAAACCTCATAAAACCTTTTTTTCTTTTTTGTTACAATTATGTATTTGTGTATTGCACAGTAAATGTATGCATTAAATGTTTTTAAAAATGAACCTATAACCACATTGATAAAAATTGTCATGCATTTGTACTACTGAGGTTTTTGTATAAATTATTAGTCATTTTCATTAAATAATAAAAAGTAATTCCTAAAACACACGTATACACACACTGAGAAATGTAGTTATCAATACAAGCACATGTACTCTGATGGAATGCATTTAACTGTTTGCCTTAATTTTAAATTACTAGTTTTTACCACATCTATCACAGGTAACTTTTTAATTTAGATAATATAGATAAAATAATCTATATATATATTAAATCCTAGTTAAAAATACTATAGATTTTTCTGGTTTTAAGATATTAATATACTGAATCATTCAAAGGAGTGTTGAAATTAATTCTTTTCATCATTTTTTCAGAAAAATGAATCAGATTTCTTGAATTAACTTTTAACCCAGTGTTGTGTTATAACACAAACTTACTATTTTTCAAGAATTTCTAATTAACAGAACATTCAATATGTGAAACTACAGATATAGTTAATTTATAAACAATAGCTTGAGGAATCATGGTTAATACTATTAAAATCATATTCTAAAAGATTCTTACAATTTAATAAAAATTTTTTTTTTTTTAAAATTCAACACCATAATAACTGTCTATTTTGTCTTCTAAAAAAAATATGATGCAGGCCTAATTGGGCCTACGTTGACCAAAATATTTGTTAAGTTATTTCCAGATACCGGTCAGTACATAAAGAAATGATGCTTAATCTCATACCTTGGTACATTCCTTTACATATCTACAAAAAGTCTTAATTCTGTTATTTATTCATATCTACACAGCACATTGCTTTAAAACAAAAGATTGAGATTAGCAACACCACTTCACTAAAAATTTCTGAATTTAGGAAATGTTAAAACACTTTCAAAACTGCTTGAAAGGTACTGAAATGTAACTGAACACACAATATCAGTGCACTATTCTGTACAGATGTTTCATTAATTTTTTTTTACCAGTTGCACCAGTATTTCATTTAATTTTTCTCATACACACCAAAAAAATATTTCAGCTATGAGTTCTTTCATGCACACCACACTGTATTTTGCTTGTAAATGCAGATACTTTTTTTTTTACAATTTTTCACTAAATCTCCATCCTCCTCAATACAATACTTCAGATAAGTTTCTCAAACACTGCCACAAATGTTTCAAAATATCACTGACACTGTACATGTTTCACATACTCCAAGCACCATTTCAGGTGATTTTCTCTGATTTCAAAAATTTGTATTCCTAGAAAATGAAGATAAATAATACAGTAAGTTTGATCTGTGTGTGCATGTGTTATTTGTTATCTCAAAATATTTTAGCCATGTATTGTTTTTGTGCTGGTAAACATACTTCTGTTTTTTAATCATCAGCTAGAATAAAACTGAATAACAGTAGTCACAGTGAGACTGTTCAGGTTTCAGGTTATCAATATTTGATGTTTTTTGTTTTTTCAAAATTTATTACATGGCGTGTTTTCGCTAATTGAAATACGATCTGTCATTAAATCAGCCAAGAGAAATTTGCATATGAGTGCTAGAGGGTTAAAGCATTTATGTACTGTACACACATTTCAGAAAATGATTTTTGCATGTGGGTCTGTGTGTAAGTGTCTAAATGTACCTACATACATACATACATACATACATATATATATATGTATGTATGTATGTATGTATTATCTTCCTACATCTGTGTGTTCTTTGAGCCACAATGCTTACCTCATACTCTCTGTCAGACAGAACACCAACTACAGCAACAATCTGGTACTGCTTAGCCCGGAGTCCGTTGAGAGGTCTCCTCAAACTCCTCATCAAGTATCCAGTCACTTTGCCGTAGAACTGCTCCATCTGTCGTTTGGGAGAGCTCGGATCAAACAGCAGCAGACGCAAAGATTTGTCTCTCATCTCCTCAACTCCTATAACTGTTCTGCTGTGTCCTAAATAAAACAAAAATAAAGAATTTGAAACTAAAGTGTTTTTTTTTTTCACAAGTTGATTAAATGGATGGTTATTTAACAATGCTTCTGTATTGATGTTTGCTAACTATCATTCAAATGTTCAGTTTGTTTTGTTTATTTTTGGGGGTAGAGGTTGGGGAGTTTTTTGGTGTGTGTGTGGTTTTGGGAGTCTTTTTTCCTCTTTTTTTTCTCTTTGATAATGATGTTACTGGAGAAAAAATATTGTTCCATTGACTATTTTGTCAGATTAGCAACCTTCTCATAAACAGGACAACACAAATCACTAGTTGAAATGACAATTTAGTCAATATCTTGCTATGTAAGCTGGTTGCCTGTATAATTTTATCTTACCTGTTTGATAAAGAAATAAGTATTTAAAAAAATTAGTTGGTAGAAACAAAAGTTTGTTGAGTTTTTCAAAAGGAGCTGTTTTAGCATGTGATTTCATTTCTCATGTGTTTGAAATATATGACATAAAAACATATTCTGAAAGGTGAACATTATGAAACATGTGAGGTTAAACAAATCTATGTCCAAAAATCTCAATACTGTCTTTGAATTTTAGATAAGAAAATGCTATGAACTTTTGTTTCCAACCCAGTAGATTCGATTATATTAAATTTTTCAGCAGAGACTGAGTTTAAAAAAAAAAAAAAAATATATATAAACCTTACCTTGATGTTGCAAATATAGTGGAGGTTTGAAATCTTCTTCTTTCTCAAAGTAATTCTTCACCCACTCAAACAATTTTGGGTGTGTCCCACCTTTACCAGTAGGATTTTGGAAGTCAACAAGTTTACATCTACAGATATAGACTAAAAGCAATCAGTTATACGTATACTTTCTGTTGTTACACAACACAAGATATTGCTGTTATTGCAATATAATTATGTTACTGAGAAAACTGTATTTTTGTTATACTAAATGCTATAAAGTGTTCAAAAAAATATGAGATTAAAAAGGTATTCTGATTCAGATAATGGAAATAGAGCAAAATATTAATACTCTAGTGTGTAATATTTATATTTTCATACTTTATATTTATATAATTAAAAACCTGTGTGTAATGCATGTGTATGTGTGTTTTAAAATATATATATATATATATGAATGTGTCAGTGTGACTCTATGTTTATGCAGATATATATGTATATATCTGTGTGTATGTAGTATGTGTGTGTGTGTGTACATATATATATATATATATATATATACATAACTGTGTCTATATGTATATGCAGATATACATACGTGTGTGTAATATTGTTATTAGTTTATGCAGCCTCTAATCAGTAATAGAACACTGTCATCATCAGCATTAATCTGTATCACATTTAACCTAAAAGTCTGCGTACTTTATTTTGAAAGCTGACAGCAGTGCTACGATTTCTGTTGCTCCAATCCACTTGCGAGTGTTGACCACGCGACCTCCCAGCTGTTCACACCCCTGGCGATCGATTCCTTTGTTCCAGGCCATCTCAATCAGCTGCTGAATCTTTGGAATGGAAGGAATCAGAGGCTGATCTGGACAGACAGAAGACATTTACACAACTAAGGATTTCCTCGGATGTAACTTTGGAAAAATGCTGTGTTCATTCAGCAGTGTTAGATGCAGTAATTAACGTCCAGTTTGAAAAAAATGTTAATGTGTTGATGAGGTTTTCAGCTTGAGAAGAATGAGTCATCAGTTTCAAATGTACATTAATGATAATGTTTGTTAAGAACAAGTGAAAGTGTACTGATGCTTTTTTGGGGTGTTTTTTTTTATCAGAAAAATGTGATGGATTTTGTAAATATATGATGCAACCATTTTTCTTCTGTGTTATAATTAAATGTAAACTGAGAATATACTGGACAAATTTACTGTATTTCAAAACAAATCTCAACTTGTAGGCTTAACGAATATGAAGAACAAATACACAGGTTTTACGACTATTAAAATTATTAAATAGATCTTATTGATATTCGATCATTACTACCCTTGTATCGATGCTATTTCCTTGTGATAATAAGTAGCAAATAACAGCAGCACTTTTTAAATTAACAAACACATCTCTTAGACATGCCACATACTCATAAAACACATCTGCTTATGAAGAAATGTACCTGTTTCAAGATGGTTTAAATTAAACCAAATTTATGTTGAGCTAATTTTTTTCTTTTTTAATCTAGCTGTTTCAGTCAACAAGAAATATTTCAGCACATTCTGAATATGGCTTAAATTAAACAAATCGATGCAAGCACAATGTTTTCAAATTATGTACATCAAATATTTTTGCTAAAATTGCTCCTACCATTGAACAAAATTTTGCTGTACTGAGGATTATGAACTAAAGACGACAGCAACATCTGAAGATTGCGGTAGCCACAGCCCCACCCTTTGTCACCGTAGGACCCACTGTAGTGATCCACCGTGGTACACAGCCACGCCTTTTCCACATACCCCGGAGAATACCGGTGATACTTCTGTAGTCGAGAAATCAAATCTGAAAAAATTTAAAATATTTTAAAATTCGATATTTACCTGCTGTCTTCAATCATTTTTTTTTTTTTAAATAAAATAGAAATAAAAAAAGAGGTTAAATTTAAATTCTCTCATAAAATAAAGAAAATCTGTTCTGCTTATAATGACATGACTTTATAAATGAGACAACCTGAAATTTGCTCTGTATTTATTTATTTTTTTTTTTTTTGGTTATATAGGAGAGTATAAATTTAATATGAGGGATATATGGTTAACTTGAAAAAGGTGTGTATCATTTACATTAGAACCTTGCTTATTACAAATGGTATGCCATTATTAGTGACAGAATACAGTATGTATTTAACAGATGATGTAGCAAGGGAAGTAGTCATATAATCAACATTATCACTGAAGTTTGGAATTTATTTAAATATAAATTTATATAAAACAGCTGCATTTAAAATTTACTATTAAACAACAATATTATCTTAATCTGTTTCACTTGTGGTAATAGTGTTCCATTTTTTTTTTTTTTTTTTTACTGTAATGTGAAGAGGGAACCCCCCCCCCTAATTTCCAAAACAATACTGTTGAAAAATCTATTCCATTACTTCTGCTTGTAAAATTTAAAACATATTCCTTTACTATTACTTTTTATTATTTAACAGCAGATGATCTTACATAGATGATACTTTCTTTTCTCCTGGAACACAAATATAAAAAAGTGTTTATCTATTAAATGAGAAAACAAACCTTTGGTACAAGAATGGCCATCATCAACACCGATGAGATCATTGGACTGCAACGTCGCTTTCTGACTGTGGTATTCTCCTATTGATATGTCTCCCTTCCACACTGCTTTTTCAAGACTTTTCTCATACTGGTCTTTGTAACTAGTTTTCTCATCCATACCATACATAGCCTGTTACAAAAATAATTTAAATTGCTATAAAAAAAACACAAAAAAAAATAATTTGAAAAAACTATATATATATATATAAATGTCTCTCATTCAATAAAAATGCAGAAAATATATTTCAAATAAATTTGAAGATAATTATTAATTTAATAATAATAGTGCACATAATATCAGCAAATAGTTCATGAATTACATATGCATTTAGTTATTTTAGAATTCTGAAAAGGTAGAAAGGCTTGATTGCGTATACATTCTGTTATAATGTAAAAGAACGTAAAAAGTGACCAAATTAACGTTATTTTAATAAATTCATTAAAACTGACATCACCTTTGTGATATTCAAAACAGATGTCACCTTTATAATATTTAAAACATGTCACATTTGTAATATTTAAAATTAGTGTCATCTTTATAATATTTGGCATAAACCCTGTGATTTTTGTTTTCTCTAAAAAAATAACACATAATTTGTTTGTTTTTTGTGGTGTTTTTGTGGGGCTTTTTTTTCTGTTTTTTGTTTTTGTTTATGTTTTTTTAATTAAATTAAAAATAAAATACAAAACCTGTAAAGATTCAAAGTTTCTTTTTTCTCTGTCTGCTGCCTCAACTTCTTGTTTTTGAATTTCTTCTGCTAACTGTTTATCAGACAGAACACGATCTGCACAAAACAATGAAATGTATTATTTATATAAATTATCAATTTACAAAACAAAAGTATATATATGTGTGTGTGTCTGTGTGTATACATATTTATTTATTTAGAGAAGTTTATTTTTGGGGAGAAAAAATAACGAGTATACACAATGCATATGACATTAAAACATTCTATTAAAAAAAGTTTTTAAACATGATTTGTATTGTCGAAAAAATTTCAAAAAGATATTAACACATTAGACAGAACTAAAATAAACATTCTGATGATATTTTTGGTTTTTAAAATTACATAGACAAACACTACTAACACTAACACTAACACTAACACTAACAAAACAAACAAATAAATAAAATTACCAGGCACAAACTTAAACACAAACACCAACACCAACACCAACACCAACACCAACACCAACACTAACACTAACACTAACACCAACAAAACAATAACAAATAAATAAATAAAATTACCAGGAGTCTGTCCTGCAGAAAAATGACCTTCGACATGTCTGGACAATGAACTAGCATCGTGACACTGCAGCTCACAGACTGGACACACAAACATTTGCCCGTTCCCGCCCTCTGCTCCAACCTGACTCGTTCCCGGAGCAGCCGGTGACCACTTAGTGGGACTGAGAATGTCCGTGTGGCTCGCGTTGATGTGAGCCTCCAGACTTCTGGGCGTGTCCTGACTGCACCCGCACAGCGGACACTTGTACATGACGTCGAAGTCCTCGCTGTTCGACGCAGCTCCCAGCTTCATTGGACTGAGGATGTCGCTGTGTTGACGGTTCACGTGTTGTTCTATTGAGGCCTCGGAGTGAGTGGAGAAATTACAAAATGGACAGGAGTAGGAATTCAAAGCAGGATCAGCGGCTGCACGAGTTCCTCCTTCTTGGATGTGACCCGAAGCTTGAGGTACGTCGAGGTACAGATTAGGTCGACCGCTTTCTGCTGAAGAACTGGGTTCATCTTTACCAAGTCTACTGTCTGCTGATGAACTAGGTTCGTAGTTACTAAGTCTACCGTCTGCTGAATAGCTGGTTTCGTTTTCACTAAGTCTACTGTCTGCTGATAAACTAGGTTCATTTTTATTGAGTATGCTATCTTCTAAAGACCTCTCCCCACTTTCATCATGAGTGCAATTCTGACTGCTGCTGCTGCTAGTGAAATGATGATGACTATAAGGAAAATATGGTTCTGTTTTATCTGAACTGTTTCTGTCAAAATGATTTCTTTCTAAGCTATTGGTCTGGCTGGTACAGTCTGTCTGACAGTTAAGATGCTCAGAATCGTTATATGATACACAGTCGCCACTTTCAAAAACATTTGCATGTCCATTCATCAGCGATTCACCTTCATGATCCATGAAGGTTTTAGCTTCACTGGTTTCTGATTGATCATAAAATTCGGATGGATATGAGTCCAGTAGATCTCCATGCTCAGAATGGACATGTTTTTCACATTCTGACCCATTCTCCCAGATCTGGTCACAAAATGGACAGATATTGTTCTCCTCATGCTCGGCAGAGATGTGTAGTTTCATCTCATTTTCTGTCATGCCCGATCTGCCGCAAACAATACAGGTAAACTTCTCTCTTACTAGACAACCAGCCATCTTAATTCTTCTGCAAGCTAGAAAGAAAGAAAAAATGTTTACTATCAGAACAGTCAAAATTGAAAATCATAAAAGATATAGGTCTAAATTTAATACAGCCATTCTCATTTTTACATGGAAAACAGAGCTACTGACACATTGTGCAGAAATGATCCACCGTTTTTTCCATGCATTATGTACAGTTTAATTGTAATTTGTAATTTAGTGTATCAGGATTTGGATATGTGTGAATACCATTTTTTTATTTTTTTTGTTTTATTTTTTGAAATTATAACAATTAATTAACACTATTTATAACTTTCAGTTATTTTAAACTGTTTTAATTAAACCAAATTTCTGATGGCCAGAGATCGTATCTGTAATATTATTATAATTTTTTACGATTGTCAGAACTGGTAAATACTTTTGATTTCATATCAGTTTAACCTTTAAAATATTCTTAATTTTAAAGAGACTACCAGATTTTTTTGGATTTTTTTTCCCCCATTGACAGTGAACTTTCATTTTCGACTCGAAATTATTTCCTTCGTTTTCCATTTAATCTATCTTATTATTATATCATACATATTTTCTGGTATTGTTTTACTTCTAGATTAAATAATAAATAAACAACCAAAATTAATATTAAACACTGATTAGTATCAGAGGTCTGCAGTAAAAGGATTGTTTATTGTAATTATTTACCTGGATTGTTTCTCACACTCCGACACCATGAATTTTTATTGAATTTGTTGTGTTTGCACTACGAACACTGAAATACTTCAGTAATAAATTGAATGACGGAAACACCCGATACATTTTACTATTATTAACTCTGACAGGTCTTTTCCCTCAGTGTATCCAATCACAATATAGTTTGCATTATACAGTTTACCACACTGTTATGCACCACAACAAATCGCCCCATTTATTTATAATTAATTGTTACAATTAATAAACATTCATTTTCGAATTTCCACCGCATTATATAAGTAGCAGTTCACTATTTTCCTCTTTTTTTTAAAAATTTATTTATAATATTTGAAAAATCTGACGCATTATACTTTAATTTTTTTTCTTCTTTTAGTGTATTATGTACATCTAAACCTAAGTCATTTTTTATGCAAACTATATAAACTTTATTAATTATATATCATTATCAGCGAGTTAAAGCTGCAATGATACCATTATAATGTTATTTATTTATTTGATATTGTTAGAAACATGCCCCCTGGCAGTAGAAGTACTGCTGCTACTGTTATTATTATTATTATTATTATTATTATTATACTGTCGCCATGAGCAAGGAACCAATAGCTTTAATTCGTCAGTAACATAGGGTGGAATGTTATTGAGTTGAAATATATTTGGTACGAATTCACTTTCATTTTGACCAATCAAAAAACAAATTGGAGACTGAAGAGGTTGCGGGATTCCATAATTTTTGGAAAATCACGTCTGAAGGTCAAGGTTGAATAAAAACAACAAGTCGCATGCAAACGCTGCAAACCATTCACAGCTGACACGATATTTTCGGGAAACCACACGATCTGAACGATGGCATTTTTAAACAGAAGTGTATCATCAATAAGAACGCTCTGGAGAGTGAAAGATGTCGTTCAAAATCAGACAAAATGTTTGCTGTTGCGTTCACAAGCTCCCGTCTCACAGCGAATGTACTCTGAGTCGTCTTCTGAGTCAACTTTAGGTAAGACCTTGGGCTTAAACAAAAACGAAAAATAACCCCTAAAATGAAAATAACCTGAAGGTCATTTTAAAATGAATATTCATAGCCCAAACTATTTAAATAAATAACTACATATATATTTATATAGACATACAATTCAAATAGTTGAACTGCTATTTAATTTTTGACATTCAACGTGAACCTAACAATTCCTGGGACCATTGATTATTGCATACTGTAACTCACATTCTTTCTACCTTTTTCCTTTTTCTAATCTTAATTTTTAAAGTCAATAACTGATATTAAATAATCAAATCATTATGATAATGTCAATAAAATATTTATATGCATTTTATTTATTAAAACTACTCCTACAGTAATACGAACAATAACTATGTTGTCATCACATGGGAAGTAACTCCTTTTGGCACATTTTGACCATTTATTTTTGTTAATAATGGTGAAGTGATTTTTCGAAAACCCGTCGGTTGGTTCGCGATGTAAAAATTAAAAATGTGTATATATTTTCTTCTTTTTAATTTTATAAAATTTTAATTTAATTTTAATTTTTTTAATTTTATTATTTTATTATTATTATTATTTTTTTTTTATTTTTTTTTTTTTTTTTTTTTTTTTTATTTTTTTTTTTTTGTTCCATTTTTACTGTTTTAACTTGCATTGTGACAATGGTTTTTTTTTTTAAAGTATTTATTAATGCTTTATTCACCTCTTATTAAAGGCATATTTACCTGCAAAGTTAAGCAGAATATTTTAACAACATTTGACTGGTTTTACCAGAGAAATTTTAAGCAGTTCTGAAAAGCTTAATAAAACCTGTTAAATCATTTAAAAATAATAATAATAAATTTATTTTATTACTTTTTTAAATTATTATTATTATTATTGTTATTATTATTTTATTATTATTATCATTATTATAATTTTTATTTTTTTGTTTGCCATACTATAATTTTTGCCAATTACATCACATTTCTACTTCTTTCAATCTCTTTTTATTATTATTGTTATTATTGTTATTGTTGTTGTTGTTAAATTAAAAAAAAATTAAAATAATAATAAGTTACTTGTGCCAAAGGGTTGCACAAACTGGTTGTCATTAACAGTAATATGTGGTAACTTTTTGATGTCTGAGCGATTTATCATGTCAAAAAAAAATATATATTAATATATTCTGAGTGTCTAATTAGAATTATCCATGTATATATTCAGACACAGAATTTATTTTACATATTTGCATCTAATTTATGCAAAATTGAAGACAGTTTTTAAAATTATTATACATTCTTGCTTCAGAATAATGTATTCCGAAATAAAATAATAAAATACATGAAAGTACAGGTTGAATTGTACTGTAGATATTAGTGTGATATATTTTGGCACAAAATAAATGTAAAAGAAAAAAAATAATTCATCTGACTTTGAAAGATGAACAGATGGATATTTCTTGCTGTGACTGTAGATTAAAGACAGAATATTTTTTTTTTTTTTTTTTTTTTTATCAGTGGAACTGCTTGCAAATATCTGGAATGATTATTCTATTCTCAATTTTATTTTTTATTATATTTCCTATTATTTCGTTGTGGTCAGTCTATTCTGATATTCATTAAATGAAAATCTATTATTATTATTATAGATTTATAGAATGTTTTTAAAAAATAACAAAGCTGGCATCATTTCCAGATATAATGTTCTAAGGCAGTCATTTTCAACCTGAATGGTAACACCCCTTTTATGATTTTTAAGAATGCAGGGAGTGATACAAACTCAATATATTTATAATGTATAAATGCTCAAAAGTATAGTTTTATAGCATTCTAAAATAATTTCAATAACATCCTGACCTTCAGAAAAACTAAATTTAATGTGTACCACAGTAAGAAACAATATAAATGAAGTTTGCGCATTTGTTCTATAACACAAATCTTTGCTAATAATAAGGTATAATAATAAACCTGTAAGGATACGTCCTGGTTGGTCCTTTCTGTACCCACTGGCAGGGCAGAATCAGGGGTCCTGCAGCTTTTCTCAGATATACCAACTGAAACCTGACTCAGCTTTCTTCCTCGGTATCTGAATGATTGACAGTTACACTTTTCTGAAAGTAATTGTAAACAACTAAAGTAAATAAATCATTAAGCTGTGTGTGTCAGTCTTTAAGGATTTTTTTTTTTTTACTTTCAAAAATGACAAAGCTTAAAAAAAACAAGTACATTTTTCTTCATTTTTTCATAAAATATAAAAGAGAAAATAAAATGGCTGCCATGGCTGGTTATATTATTGTCATACTCTGTTAATTATTAACACATTAGTTGTGTGTTAAACCCCAGTTATGCGGACATTCATAAAATGTACTTGGGCATTTTTTTTTTTTATTCAATTTGAACTCTGGTATCTCTTAATAAAAAGAGGGCAGATTTTATACTGGGAAGGAAGGTCATGGTTGAGTGAGCCTGAATGATGTAATACTAGAATTTAGATTATAGATAGATGAGTCAGCAGGGTTTTTTTGTTTGTACCTATAGTTGAATCTTGATTATAACACATCGTAATAATTAATTATGTTAAATAATAATTACAGGTTGGTTTTCTTAATATCATCATTTCTTTACAATTTTTACCCTTTTTTCTTTCAATAAACCTTAACTTCATCAAATATTACAGAAACGTGTTGGTAAATTAAAGAAGGGTTCCACTGTATCTGATAATGTTTGACATGGGGTTGGTCAAAGTAATTTTTGATAACTTCCTTCACTTGGCTTAAGCTGTGTATTTATTTTCAAACAATTAATCCAGTCATACTTTTTACAGTCAAAAAAAAAAAAAAACTGTCACTGAAATAAAATATGTATTCTTTTTTGTTTGTCTGTATGTGTGTTATTTTATTTTTCATATTTCATATTACGTACCATCTGCTGTGTCCAGTTTTATTAAATGGATTATCATGAAGAAGATATATGCATATATATATACACATACATATATACACATACATACATACACATACATACATACATACACACATACATACACATGCATATACAAGTACAACCCTTTCTTCAGTTTCTAAATTTCCTTATCAAGATGTCTAATTTACAGAGTTACTTAATAAATCCCCTTAATATTCCCCATTCCAAACTGTTTTATGTTTATCGTACATAATTTCCTTTTTGCAAGGAGCTGCATATAAAATGCCCTTTGCTATTAGTTAATCAAGAATTACTCAGTTAGTGATAGCTGTACAGTTTCCTCTCTCATACCAGCATAATTCAAGAAAAGTATGATTTAGAATTAATAACATTAATCTTAAAACAAGCATTATTCATCTGTTCATTCTTTGTTTACAGACATAACACCATACAAATATTGTATTCCACAGTATAAACAGATTTAAGTTTCAAAATATTTTCTGAATTTTAAATTGAAGAATTTTAAAGGTACATTAATCCAGTGTATATTTTTCAGAAAACACATTTTAAGTTTAAAACAGTTGGCTAATTTCAAAATAATATTAATTTATTTATAAAAGCTACACTGATGTGCATTACTGAATATGTTTCAGTAAATTGTAAAAATAATGTTTAGGCTAGGTTTTGAAAAAAATTTAAATGAAAGACAAAATTGTACGAGTGTCATCGAAGCCAGCCTAACTGGTACAGATCTGAAAGACTTTCAGAAAGGTAAGACATAAATAGAAATCTTCTAACTTTTATTTTATTTTATTTCATTTTATTTCTTTATACGTATATATTTTCTTCTTTTTTTTTTACATAGTTAAGAAGTAAACCAAAACAAATCTTTACATTATTTTCTGCATTTTAACATTTCATTTGTCCTAAGTACTAATTTTTATATACTCCTATCCACTTTCATGTTCATAAACATTTTGAAATGGCCAAAACATGGACATTGGCATCATGTATAAAATTTTTAAAAAATGCCTAAAAAACTATTATTTCATATGAAAAAAAAAGCATGATTTTGAATGTACAGTTTGTTAAGTTTTATGATTATCATTGATTAGGGATCAGCATTTGATATAATTTAGTAAAATGTATCTACTTTGTGTATTTATTTTGGATATACAACATCCACTTTGTGTATTTATTTTGGATTAACAATATCCACTTTGTGTATTTATTTTTGGATTAACAAAATCCATTTTGTGTATTTATTTTTGGATTAACGATATCCAGTTTTATAGCTAGAACTGAAAATATGTTTGAAAATATGTTGGATAATTTTTTAAAAACATCTTGGTTGACATTACATACTATGAACTATTTAAAACAATAACAATACAATCTGAAATGAACTTTGTTATAAATTTGTTTTATCCAGATAGATCACATGACAATTTTATGAGCATGAAATGTTACCATAGAAAATGGAAATAAAAAAAAAAATATATATATATATATATATATGCTTAAAACTTGCTACAAATTGTTTCTGGACACCTGATGTGCATTCACTAATTCACAAACGCTGATAACTTTTGACTTTCTTTCTTGTGGTGGCCATAGCCAAAAATCCCAAAGGATTATAGAGTGGTTGTTTCTGAAGATTTTACATGCCTTTCTTTGCATGCCTTTATTCCAAAAAAAAAAAAAAAATGTGATAACTTTGACTTTCTTTCTTGTAGAGGGTCTGAAAAAAAGACACTTTCCATCAAATTTTGAAAAGAAAATGCTGGTGTGGTGTAAACAGTACAGCAAAGTAGAAGATGTTCCAGAGTCTATTACGTGAGTGGTCTTATTGTACAGGTTCTGATATTTACACTGAATGCCAATAGCTTATCTCTTTTCCGACTGGTCTTAATGTACAGGTTCAGGTATGTGCACTGAATGTTAAAAGCCTATCTGTTTTCTAATTGGTGTTAATGCAGAGGTTGTGATATATGCACTGAATATTAAAAGCCTATGTGTTTTCTGACTGGTCTTAATACTCGGGTGTTCTTTTTTGCACTGAATATTAAAGGCTAACCTGGTCTTAATATACATGTTCAGAAATTTCTGAAAATTAAAAGCCTGTTTTCTAACTGGTCTTATTATACAGGTTATGAATAATAAAGATCAACTGTTGTTATGAGTAGGTCTATATACAGGGCACTAAAATATTCTGAACAAATTCAGAAAAGGGTTGTATTAAATTGATGGATAATAAGATGAAATGAATTATAAATAATAAAACATTAATTTAAAATGTACATATATATCGTGCGCGTGTGTATATGTATATCTTTATATATCTGTGTGTGTGTGTGTGTGTGTGTTTATGTACATTTCATTTTTTAAATGCAGAGTACATTTTATCATTATCCATGCATGAATTCTCATGTGTGTTGTGCTTCAATTGTTTTTCCTCATATATACAATAAAATAAAACGAGTAATTGTCAAAGGAATTGGGTTGATAGAAAGCAAAATATAAAGACTAAAGTATTTTTATTATTACAAACTCTATCTGTAATTATTTCTGATATTGTTTTATGTGTTAAATTATTAGAAATAATAACATAAGTATTATTATTAAAAAAATTTGTATGTATTATATTGTAAGAAGTAGTTACATCATATTTATTTTTATTAGTTTATGTACTATATTATGAGAAGTAGTTGCATAATATGTATTATTAATTTTATTATTTTATGTATTATGAGAAGCAACTATTTTTATTATTTTAGAAACACTAACATAATGTGTATTATTATTTTTGTTGTACTTATTATTTTGTGAATTATTAGAATATGTTTTATTTTTATTGTAGTTATTCTTATTATTTTTACAATAACTTTATAATACGTATTATTATTATTTTTACTTTTACTTTTACTTTTACTTTTATTTTTTTATTTTTTCAGATTGTCGTCAATGTCCCGAGCCAAAGACTACTTCCGAGTGCGATTTGCTGCTCTGATGGTTCTTTCCACAATGATTGCCAGTCTGTTTTACGTCAGTTCGGGCAAAAAAGCCGCTGCTCGAGGCGAGAGTGTTGCTAAGATGAACTTGGAGTGGCAGCAGAGAAACAGGGAAGCCTTGCAGGCAAAGAAGAGGAAGGAAGCAGCAGATGCTGCAGCTGCAGCTGCTGAAAAGTGAAATTTGCCTAACGTGTCTGCTGTCGTTTTTGAAGAATATTAGACTTAATTAATGAATTATTATTTTTTTTTTTTTGTACGTGGATCTTGTGAAAGAGTGATGATACGAAAGGTTATGAGTCAAATGTAAATCACAAATTAACACCCAGTCTGAATAAAGAACAATACTCTCTGTGGGTGGGGAGGGTTTATTATTAAAGTTTTTCATTGTTATTATTATTATTGTTATTATTATTATTATTATTATCATATTGTATAATGATTATTATAATAAATTTAGTGGTTTTAAAATAAATTTTGAAAAAAAATTTAATAACAAAGTTTCAGAAAATAGCTTTACTTCATGCAAGTCGGAAGTTAGGCAGCCATATTTGTTTGTCTTGCATTTTTCTTTCAGCTCTGTATTTAATATTTATTTTATTAAAAAGACTTCAAAATAAAAAAAAAATTGTTTTTGTTCTTTTAATTATGCTATTTAAATGTTTATTTGTACTTTACAATTTGTTGATTTATTTGTGATTTTTATTGGGTTTTTTCTTTCTTCCTTACTTTTTTAACATGGAATGGTTAGTCACTTTATGATCTACATTTGTTCTCTTTTCATATTATTTTGTTCAAGAAATAAACTGATCAAACCCAGAGATTAAATCTGAAAACATCGGTTTTTGTTTTTATTCTTTTCACAAATGCACTTTCAAAACATTAATACTTTTTCTTCTATTTTATATATAAATTGTTTGTAACAATAATATATTGTACATTTTTAATTTCATAAATAAAATAATTTTTTGTAAATTTTTAATTTCTTTTTTTGGTTTGGGTTCATGTAATATTTTTTTCTTTCATTTCTGTTTTGTGTGATTTGCATATGTTGTGATATCTGTTATCTGTAGATCCTTGCAGGGAAGTATTCAAATGTAATAACTGTCTTGTATTTCACTTACAAAATATTAAATCTAACAAATTTTAAATATTTTTTATTTTTTTTATTTCTATTTTTTGCTTATATACGTAATATAATTTTATTACACTTTGTGCCCCTTTTGTAAATTAAGTGTTAATGAAGAAAAAATTAATAAATTTACCCTATTAAAATAACATAAAAAAAACTATTATATTTTGAGAATAAGTGCCACTTAAAAATGCATGAATTAAAATTACACAGACACACATCAATAAGTCTTCATGCAATGAAATGAAATGTTTAACAAATGTTTGAATGTGTAAAAAAATTCAGTTCTTTTTCTGGTCTTGTTCATTAAATTGTTAAACGTGTGTTAAGAATCACAGGTTACAGAGAATGAAATGACAATCCAGGTACATAGTATTCCAGTGTTTACAATCTTGTGTGAATAAATGAGAATATCATGAAACTGAATAAAAAAAAAAAATAAAAAAAAAGGATGAAGTATTTCCGTAGTTTGTCGTTCTTGATGTAGTGCTAATTACAAGAAAGAACATAACAATTTGTTTGAAAGGTGGATTTTTATTTGAATCCACGAGAACAAATTTGAATATCAGTATTGTTTGCATAAGTGTTGAGAGGTATTTTTTTTTTTTAAATTTTTGATTAATCCTAAACCTGTACTTAAAATCATAACCAAAAAAAAACAAAATATGAGAGAGAATTTTTTTTAAAATCATGGTTCATTTCGTTCCTTTCCATGCAGTCTGGTACAAAGACAAAAGACATCATTTTTTATATATATATATATATATATATATAATATTAAAAAAAAAAGAAAAGTAAAAAAAAAAGGCACTTAAATAAATAATAAGTAATGTTCTTTCTGAATTACATCTGGTCTTTCAGAATACAAGTTTGTCAGGGATTATCTCTATTACCAGCAAAGATTAATGTTCAGATCCTACATGGAACTGATGCTTTGGGACCTCAGAAATGACTAATCCACACTGCTTCAAAATTTTAATCCAAATTTTTAGAATATTTATAGTGATTTGTCGTAGAACGAGCCCTTTGAAGAATGTAAGCGGTTATCCAGACATCATTTATGTTTGCAAAGAGTCCCAAACCAGTTCAAACTTCAGGTCCCAAAAAATGTAGCTCTGTCACAGATACTGACAAATACTACAAAACCTTGGAAGAATACACAATTTATTTAGTCCAAGAACATCACAAAGTTTAGTTGTAAGAAAATGTCTTCAGATGTGGTTACTAATAACATTATAATGAAGAAACAAAACAAATGAACCAAATCTATATCTTTATTTTCCAGCTGAATAAAATATAATGAAATAAGGGTTTTTTTCTATTTTTTGTTTTGTTTTTATATATATATATCATTTTAAATAGTAAATTCTTCTCCATCTTCGAATGTAGAATTAATTTAATTCATTAAAAGTTTTATAATAAAATTTTTAAATGTACTAATGATGAACGGTTACCTGTAGATCATTGAGCTGCAATATGTAAGAGGTAAATAAATTCATTCTTGCACTCATCTTAACTTGTACTGTGTAGTATATTAACAAGTCTTTGTCAGTCTTAAAAATTCATTAAAGTTAGTACAAATAGATTCCATATCAAAAGTTACTGTTCTACACTAAATTTAAACACACACACACACACACAAGCATTCCTCATATTGTGGTCAGTACAGTCATCACAATTCATGTTAGAAATTTTGTTTGTTTAAATGCCAGTCAAATCTCATACAACTGGAGCTGTCGGAGGGACATAGTACTCTCGACAACGTTCGTAAAATACCTGCAAAAATATTAAAAATAAATGGTTCTCAAAGTATGTAAATAAAACCCAAAACCATATACAGTTTAAAACAAATTTACCACTACGTTAACAGACTATCAGTTTTTCATAAAGTATTTGGAATTTTTTTTTTTAAAGCAACCATTTTGTAAATCTGTACAATAAAACATTAATAGTTTGATATAACTATATAAACAATATTGTCAAAAGTGACCATCTTTCTGTTAATATTTTATTTATTCATTTATAATTCTTGTGTTTTTAATCTGATTTCCTATGTGATGTCCAAACCTGATAATACATTTTGCTGTGTCCTGGAACACTCCTCATTTTTCTTTAAATGTTTTCTTATAATAATCTTATCTTATCTTTTTTTCACACTCTCTACATAATAAATTTGTTCTTACTTTAAAACTTCTATCTCTCAAAATTTCTTCGACATTCATTTCTGATTGCATTAATCTTAGCTGGAAAAAAAAATAAAAATAGAGGCAAAATAAAAACAATCATCAGTGAAGTTATTAAAAATGGCTGAAAAATAACAAATGAAAGTAAAGAAGAAAAATAATAATAATAATAATAATAATAATAATGATAATGATAATAATAATAATAATAATAACAATAATAATACCAAATATTCTAGTTTAATACTGTGTTAATTCCCTGTTTACTGTCCATTATTTACTAGGTTTCAAAGATTTACTTCATCTACTTCATAATGTGTCATTTTGGAGGGTTTTCCTCAAGAAATTGAAGATTGACTCTTTCACAACACTTTGGTATGAAAGTAAACATTTAATACATAATCCATTGAGCAGCTGTACTGCTTAATTCATCTGACAATATTTTCACAAACTCGGCTTAACAAATAAGACTGAAGATGGATGAACTGGACAAAAAAAAAAGAAAAAAAAAAAAACTAACATTATGCAGAGAAATAGTTGAGGCACATTTGCATAACTGATAGAGGATGATAATCAAATTTTAATTTTAATTTTAATTTTTAATTTTTAATTTTTAATTTAATTTTAATTTAATTTATTTATTACACACACACACACACAAACAAACATACATATAAAATAAAACTGTTCTGAAGATTCGAACTCACTTTCCTCTGCTCTGTGCTCAGATGTCGAATGACTTCTACATCGTCAGGGTTCTTTGCTTTGTCGTTCTGAAGATTCTTAACAACTGAAGACACTTGAGTTATACATTTCTTGATGCTTCTCTCTCTGTTATCATAGGTTTTAGCGAGCTGCAATAAACACACATGCAATGTAGACATACAAATATTTTGAACAGATTTAATCCCCTTTTAGCTATAAAAACAAAAATAAACTTTTCGTTCATTTAGAAATAATATCATTACAAAAACATAATTATATTCGATTGCTAAAGACGTAATCAAGTAATGATCTTAATAGAACATAGCGATGATATCCAGCATGTCAACAATGACCTCATCAATCAGTGGTTATTTTGTTATAATAATAAAATTATTTTATCAACCAAAAATAATAAACTATTCAAACCTCTAATAACAACATTTTTATATTTATACTCGTACTGTTGCAGATTTTTATCAACATGTGTTAACATTACAAAATAAATATGTTACGATGGTCTCCCCAGCACTTGTGAATGGGATGGTGGGAATCAGTGTAACTGGTGCAAGTTAAACAAAGGGATGGTACAGAAAATGTTCAGAGTACAAGTACTTTGAACAATGTTCAAATTATTTGATTGTCCAAAATACTCCTATAAATAATTGCATTAAATGCATTAATTATTAACAAGTTTATTTTATTTGGAACTGATTAAAAACAAAGTGTCTGTTTAATTTATTATACAAAATGAAGTTCACTAAACAAATGGGTGGCAGATATTGCTGACGTTGCCGATTAATGGTGGGCAAACTCACTGTAAGCTACAAGGGATGCTGACATTATAAACTGATAAAAGTCAAGATAATATTTTTGGAAACTATTATTATACTTTTAAATTCTACTTATTTGTTTTGAGGATGCAGTCTATAGGTTGTATTTGTTTGTTTGTTTGTTTTAATGCTTGGTTCCTCAGAGTTTGAAATGTTAAATATTTGTATGACCTTTCAAATTTGGTCACAGGTGAAGAAATGCCACTTTATTAAATTGTAATAAAATAAGGTATATGACAATGACATGCTGTCTATGCTAAAGGTTCTGTCATTGTTGTTCATCCATGTTGCTCATGGTCAACAGGTTAAATCTTACCTCCTCATATAAGTGTTTACACGTGCTACTTGGATCCGAATGGCCAGCAAATGATTTGGTTGGGAGAGAAACATTGAGAGCATAAATGAGCCTGTCATCTATTAATCTCCATTTCTTTAAGGCATTCTAAATAAAAATAAAAATTAATTCCTGCAATATATTGGTTTTAATAATAATAATAATAATAATAATAATAATAATAATAATAATTATAATAATAGTAATGATAATAATAAAGTTAAACAAGTATGAAAAAGAATGGAGAGGAAAAAGTATCTTTAAAATATATCATTAGAGATAAGGTGATGGTGTGTTTTTTTCAATTATCTGTTGCAAAACATTTAATCTATTTCAAATAAAAATATTTTTGATGCTGCTATTGAGATGGATATACCAAAATTATGCATAATATGTATTATTAAAAATAACCTAAATTGTAACTAACTGCACATTGTTACATAATACAAAAAGTTAAAAGATGTTTTTTGCCAAATGATGCAATCTTTAATATACAACATTTGATTTTTTTTTTACTTTCTAAATTTTGGTAATTGTGCTTCAGTATATCTGGAAATATGCCTAAAATGAATATAATATTAACAAAAATAAAATAAAATATAAACAAACATAATATTTTACTATTTACAATGATATACTTTTAATA
The DNA here is from genome assembly GCA_012295275.1 of Chrysomallon squamiferum. NCBI lineage: Eukaryota > Metazoa > Mollusca > Gastropoda > Neomphalida > Peltospiridae > Chrysomallon > Chrysomallon squamiferum. Next base: position 46,067,413 of record CM022665.1, read on the forward strand.
CTATTAATGACAAAATCATTATTCAAAATATATTCTTGAGTTTATAATATTTTGAGTAAACAAAATAAAATATTTTAACGACAATTTATCCAACAGTTTTCTCATCCATTTTTCGTATTTACTTACTGTTACCGAAAAATGTTGGTCTCAGCAAAATGTTAAATTTAATATTTTTTACTTCTAAACGTGATGAACGAATGACCAAATATATTCAAAAGGCTGAGTCTTTCTATAATCCATGCCGTATTTATTTAAGTCCATATTTAGTGCTTTTGCAGTGAAAAACAGACAAAATTTAAATAAGTCAGATACTTTAAATTATAGAAATACTAAAATAAACATATTTATATCAAGACACCTGGAATAAAAGGAAATCATCACAAGAAACTTGCTCCTGAACGTCCTCTGTGGGCGCAGACATCTTGGACTTTTCCGTTCTCATTGGAATGTGATATAAAATGAATTTTTATTTTAAAAAACTTTTACAAAATAATATCAATTTTGAAGTTACTTTATTATGTGTTTATATATTCACGTAACAATAAAAAATAATATTTTACTTCGAAAATAATTCCAGGAAATGAACATGCTCAGTGTGCGAAAACGAAGAAAGAACTTGTCACGCTTTATATTTTTCTGAATATTTTACCGAAGCAACGAAATTTCGAAATACGTTCAACATTGATCAGTAAATGCCTGCAGAGGTAAATGTTAATGTTTTTTATTATAAGGGGTTTGAATAGGTCGTTATTTTGGGTGATAAAATTTTATTATTATAACGAAATAACCACTGATTGATGAGGTCATTGTCGACATGCTGGATATCATCGCTATGTTCTATTAAGATCATTACTTGATTACGTCTTTAGCGATCGAATGTAATTACGTTTTTGTTATGATATTATTTCTAAACGAACGAAAGGTTTATTTTTGTTTTTATAGCTAAAAGGGGATTAAATCTATTCAAAATATTTGTATGAAAAAAATTGGTTTCATTTGTATGCCAAGTTAACAAATTTGATGTTTGGCCTCTTTTAATATGAAAATGAACATCCGCCTTATATTCCTCAAGAAAATAGAGTGATGCAGTTTAAAGAATAGAACATTACAACTAATTATTATAATATTTTAAAAAGCAAACAATATAATATATGATTTAAATTAGAGTAAGTCCTTCTTGATCCTTTGACAAATCCATTGTTCTTTTCCCATTTGGAATACTTTTATTGTTATACTAAACAGATTATCATTTTAAATATATGAATCATAATACTTAAAAAGTATGATTTCCCATAAAAACATTTATATTAACCTACATTTGGTTGATTAATATGAAATTAAAACATCTGCCATAACTTCATAATATTTTTCATGATAGAAATTATAAATAATGTTTGTTATCTCAGTAGATTGTCATTAATAATATAACAGTTTTATTCACACAATAAATGTAAATTAACTATATTGTACTGTAGTGTATATAATACTTCAATTTAAAAACAAATAATAATAATAAATAGTATGTTATTTTAACTTTTAGATTAGATAGTATTTCTTATTTGTTAATGAAATATTGTTATTATGAATAAAAAAACAAAATTTACATTGTGTATGTTTATATCAGTTTGATATCTGACATTTCTCCCTAATGACATAATCTGTGATTTCATTGTCTGTCGTTTACTAATGTTATTACATCTGTCAAATAATGCAGTATAATATGAAATCAATTAAACAGTTTCTGAAACAAGAAAATGGTTTATAGCCTTTTGCTTTTTTAGATATTGTTCAGATTTTTAAAAAACTTCTTAATCTTACTGTCTTAATATTGTTGTTCTTTCCCTCATCTCTAATTTATTTGGATATTTTTTTTTATATGCTAGTTTGCCAGTCAGTTTATTATTTAATTTAATATATTTATATTTATTATTTTAAGTTGCTTTTGATTGACTTTTATAAAAAGAAGATAAGAGATATATTTGAGAAAAAAAAATTTCTTCAAAGATCATTATTAAATATTAATGACAGTTCTTTTTTATTTTATAAAAAAATTATCATGTGATATTAAGTAGTTCATTAGCAAGAGTAAGAAACTAGTTCTGAGTTAGGGAAATTGTTAAAAAGAGCAACACCTAAAATTTTAAGTGTTGCATAAGTATTGCTAATTAAACATGTTTATATAAGTAAATCAGTTTTTACAGCATTAATAGGGAATTCTCGTGATGTGCGTGTGTGTGTGTTTGTATTAGTATATATATACAGCCAACATACATTATTTTAAAATATTTAAAATTTCAAATGTAACAGATGTTCATAGTATACCAGTAATTAGTTTTACAGTATATTTAAAGAAACAAAGCCAATGAAAAATTTACTGAATACCTTTAGAAGAAAAAAAGGCTTGAATTTTTTTTCTGATTTAAATAAAAATATATAATGTGTGACAGAAATAGAAGTTTGTTTTTAATAAACAGAAAGACATGTTTTCATTTTTTTTTTTTTATCTTTAAATATGTTATTTAATTGTTTTTAACCGAGTGAAAATCTGGATGGAATAATTGCCAGAAGGAGGGATGAATGTGTGTGTGTGTGTGTGTGCACGCGCGCGCATATACATGCATTTACATGTATGTTCTTTCTTTGTTTCTGTTACATGTGAAACAATACTTATTTCATTTTATTTTCATTTTATTTTCATTTTTATTTATTACGGACCACATTTCATACCTTTCTTTCAGTACAATCCTCAAACAGAATGGTCAGTGCATCAAACCCCTCTGTCTCATATATATTTAACATCACTCTACGTTATTAAAAGCTTTTTAATTAACGTCTAAGTGTTTATAAATTAAATTATTTATTTTTCTTATTCTGTTTATTTTTCAGATGTCTGATGTGCCAGGGCCTGCTAACCACCGTTTAAAATCTTACAAAAACAAAGCTTTGGACTCGCAGGAATTGAGGAGGCGCAGGGAGGAAGAAGGAATCCAGCTGAGAAAACAGAAGAGAGATGAACAGGTATGTACTGCAGATTATACAGTTGTCTGTGGTGGCAGTCGTTAACAACACGGAGATTACCGCAGAAGAATTATTAACAGTTCTCAGTGTTAATATTTCCACCGTGTTAAAATATATTTTCTTAAATATGTGTTGGTGAAAAAAGAAATGTTATCTTGTATATCCATGTGTGTGTGTGTGTGTGTGTGTCTTCTTGTTACTGTTTAGCCAGTTTTAGGCAGCTGTGCCCATTATGTTAATTACTGCTATGAAAAAAATATGCTTTCAGTTAATTTCACCAAATTAAACAGGGACTAAACAGGTTAATTGCCAGAAGGAGAGGTGATTGTGTGTGTGTGTGTGTGTGTGTGTGTGCATATGCACGCATTTACATGTATGTACTTTCTTTAAAAATGCATATATAAATGTTTGTGAGTCAGTTAATATTACTGAAGATACATTTTAACTCAGATTTAACTGAAAAGGGAGACTATGCCCATTATGTTCATTACTGCTATGAAAAAAAATTTGCTTTCAGTTAATTTCACCAAATTAAACGGGGTTAAACAGGTTAATTGATTTCTACATGCATATATAAATGTTTGTGAGTCAGTTAATATTACTGAAGATATGTTTTAACTCAGATTTAACTGAAAAAGGAACAATGTACATTGATATCATGTTGTATGTTATTCGCTTGCATTAATTTCATGTCACATTACAGCACTGACCTTCATCAATCAAATTAAATTAGGGATCCATTACCCTCAAGATTTTCAATATTTATAATATTTATAATAAAGCCAAAATGTAACAACATTTTTTAAACGTTTGAAAAATGGTAACAAACAGTGGTATGTTATGAGAAATGTAACAAAACGAATGATTTTATTTTTCACTTGAAATAATAATTTGATTCCCTGTAAATGTCATAGTCACATTTGTTTAAAGTGTTAAACCACCAGGTCTCACCACATGGATTTGTTACTATGAATTTAATCACTATGTCACTGTACCTTATTTTATTATATTCCAAAGGATTTTTTTTTTAAAGCAATTGTGAAACTGACGAGAAAATCTCAGTGTGTTTGTGTGTGTATTGTGTGTGTGTGTGTATACTACAAAGATTAAAGTAATGCATGGGTCATGCACACATTAATTAAAATGATTGTTTTGTTTCCAAAAGGAGTTTTTATTTGTGTTTTAAAATGTTTAACATATGTGTGTGTAACGCATACGCATATATTTCATAATTACTTGAAATGTATTTTTTAGTGTAAGTTACAACTAAATATTTTGTGTTTTGAAGATCTGTCAGTGGGTATTAATTAATTAACTGCAGAATTCTTTTATTCGTTTCCAATATCAGATTTATATAGTTCTGACACTGACAGTAGTCAAAATATCTTTGATGTAGTTATCCACAGTACTGGGAATTTTAAACAAACATTTTAGTATCTTTGTTAATTTTCCTTAAAATGACATTTCTTGCATTAGCTGTAACTGTAATAACTGCATAATACACACGCCAAGATTTTTATTTATTAACATAATCAATTTGATATATCTGTATGTTTTGCGTGTGTTTTAAACAAATGCTGTTACCTGAAGTTCACGCGACCTTTAGAAATAAACATTTAACGTTCTGTTTACTGAATTAGAAAATGTTGACTAACGTGAAGCATATGCAGGATATTACATTATGAAGAGTCATTAATTACACAGATGATTTAATCTTTTTAAGTATCTGGGATCTCGCCATCTGTGAACTGGGCTTGGGTGTCATTAATGTTGCAAATGAGCTCTGTGTTACTGAAAGCAGTTTGCATGCGTATAAACCACTTCTGCTGGCACTAGGTTATATTGTTTTTTAATTAAAAGCATAATGTCAGTGAGCATGTGCATGTGTGAGATTATCTTTACAAAACAGTCATAATGAACAAGGAACATTGTTATTGAAAATTAACAGAATTTTAATCATTTTATAGATTATATAGACACGTTTTTGTTTAAAAATTAACCTGAAGATCATTCTCTCTCTTTCCTTCTCTTTCTCTTTTTCTCTATCTCACTCATTCTCTGTCTGTCATCTTTGTATCAGTCCTGTTACACAATGAAATACAAGTTCTTAATTTACTGTGAAGTTATTACTGTTAATATACCATATTAACTCTTATTTACTATTAATTAACCCAAGCTTGAATGTTAGTTCTAATGTAAACATGTACACTGATAAATTTATTATTAATAAATAAATTACTAATTTCTACAAACAAATCAGAGTGGAATTTGTTTGACAACTCTGCTAGACTGACTGCATGTTGAGTTTTTTTTTTATTCGTGATTTTTAAATGTTTAACATTCTGTTTGATTCATCAACCATGCTACTCAATTACTGACAAAAAAATTATAGGTCTGATAAATGAGATTTTTACTACATGCATATTTTTTGTTTTATTTTTAGCTCTTCAAAAGGAGAAATGTCACTATTCCGACAGCTTCAGATGACATGACAGTCAATGATCTTCAAGATGCAACAGTCTCATCATCATCTGTACCTGTAAGTCAAGTTGTATTTTACATAGCTGCACACACTCTACAGGTTTATCACTACCATTTTTAATTTGTGTTAAGTTTTAAATACACGTACACAGTTTAAATGTTGATCAGTACCAGTATATTGACTTGTATTTTAAATTTATATTAAATTTTACATACTCACACACACATCTACAGGTTTTTACCATTTTTAATTTGTGTTAAGTTTTAAACTACCATGTACCAGTATATTGACTTGTATTTTTATATTGTTAAGCTACACACACTCTACAGGTTTTTAAATAAGTTTTAAATACATTACACAGTTTAAATGTTGATCAGTACCAGTATATTGACTTGTATTTTAAATTTATATTAAATTTTACATTCTCACACACACTCTACAGGTTTATCACTACCATTTTTAATTTGTGTTAAGTTTTAAATACACGTACACAGTTTAAATGTTGATCAGTACCAGTATATTCACTTGTATTTTAAATTTATATTAAATTTTACATTCTCACACACACACTCTACAGGTTTATCACACCATTTTTAATTTGTGTTAAGTTTTAAATACCATTACACTTACAGTTTAAATGTTGATCAGTACCAGTATATTGACTTGTATTTTAAATTTATATTAAATTTTACATACTCACACACACATCTACAGGTTTATCACTACCATTTTTAATTTGTGTTAAGTTTTAAATACACGTACACAGTTTAAATGTTGATCAGTACCAGTATATTGACTTGTATTTTAAATTTATATTAAATTTTACATACTCACACACACACTCTACAGGTTTATCACTACCATTTTTAATTTGTGTTAAGTTTTAAATACACGTACACAGTTTAAATGTTGATCAGTACCAGTATATTGACTTGTATTTTAAATTTATATTAAATTTTACATTCTCACACACACATCTACAGGTTTATCACTACCATTTTTAATTTGTGTTAAGTTTTAAATACACGTACACAGTTTAAATGTTGATCAGTACCAGTATATTGACTTGTATTTTAAATTTATATTAAATTTTACATTCTCACACACACTCTACAGGTTTATCACTACCATTTTTAATTTGTGTTAAATTTTAAATACACATACACCATTTAAATGTATATTGACTTGTGTTTTTAATTTGTATTAAATTTTAAATACACATATACAGTTTAAATGTTTATCACTGCCAGTATATTGATTTGTATTTTTAATTTGTATTAAATTTATTCTACATGTATTTTTAAATTTGTATTAAATTTCAAATACACATACACTGTTTAAATGTTTATCACTGCCAGTATATTCACTTGTATTTTTAATTTGTATTAAATTTCAAATACACATACATATTCTACATGTTTATCACTACCAGTAAATTGACTTGTATTTTTAACGTGTATTAAATTTTAAATACATGTACACACTCTCTGTACATGTTTACCACTACCAGTAAATTGACTGATATTGTAAATTTTTATTCACACTTAAAAACCCACTTACACTCTAATGTTCTGATCCATTTTTTATAAACACAGGTCTGTTCATTTTTTGTATGAAAATAAAAAAAACAACATGTTATTTCAAGCTGTGTTTTATAGTAATTTCAGCTGATGTGTACTTAGTAAACTGTAATAATTACATGAGCTTGTTTTACAGCAAGATCTTTCAAAACTGAAAGGTGTAACGATTGAGTTAAAAAGTTTTTTGGATTTACGGAGTTTTTTTTTATATTTAGATAAATTAACTTCGGTTTTTTGGATAATTTCGGTTTATTAATCATCCAGTTTTGAAACTTTTTACTGTAGCTCTTTTAAATTAATTATTTCATTCTGTTGTAGGGAGGAATTTCATCAGAGATGATTCAAGCACTGTACAGTGAAAATGTAAACGAACAAGAAGCCGCAACACAGAAATTTAGAAAACTTTTGTCAAGAGGTAAATTGTGGAGACAATTTTTAATTTTTATATTTTTTATATATATTTTTTTTTTTGGTTACTGTTACTGTTTATTTTGCATTTACTTTTAAGAACACAAAAACAGTAAGTTGCTGTTACTAAGTTAGAACACTTAGATGTAGTAGATCACAGAACCTGTACCTCTTCCACTGAAGTTTCTTTCTAAATATTTCCCATGCCACTTGGTGCTTCATAACTTCAAAAGGTTTATAAGGATGATATGTTATAGGAACCTTATTGGTAAATAATGACAATAATATGAGGCATGATGGTAGCTATTATCCAGTCATATATCATTACACATAACTTAGCCAGTATGATATTAAAATAATTTGAGATAATGAAAAAATATTTTAAAATATTTTAAAAATTTTAAATTTTTAAAAATTATTATTATTATTATTATTATTATTATCATTATTTTTATTTATTTATTTATTTATTTATTTATGTATTATATTTTTCTTTTAACATTGTTATCACAGTGTTTTTCGTGTTATTTCAGAACCAAACCCACCAATAGACGAAGTAATACAGACTGGTATTATTCCACGGTTTGTCGAGTTCTTGCAGAGAGATGGAAGCTGGTCTTTGCAGGTTTGTTTCAAGCTTAATTCTGTTTAAATGTGCCAATGATACTCTCAGCAGATACTTATGTGAGAGAGGTTGTTTTATTTATTTTTTTTTTTTTTTATTTTTTTTAAAAAGAAACTTAAATTACCAGATAAACTACTAATAGATACAAGAACTATTTCAGTGATCTGTGTTTTTATGTTTTTATTATCAGCAAAGATAGTTCTCCAGTAATAAATATACGTATCGTATTTATATAAACCAAAAATCTATTTCAGCTGTTACATCCTAATGTATCTATCTGTACTGTGAATTAATTCATCACAAAACAAAGATTTATTATTTATTTTGTTGCTTTTCTGCATTTTAACTTAATTAACTCGAATATTTACATTCACAGATTATCTGTTTTTCTTGGTAAAAAATTTCATTTTTTTTGTTTTTGTTTTTAATTAATATTATATTTTATTTATTTTTTTCTCTTCATTAAACTGGTCTGTTTGATTTGTTTTGTTCAGTTTGAAGCAGCATGGGCACTAACAAACATCGCCTCCGGAACATCACTTCAAACGCGAGTTGTCATTGAAGCTAACGCAGTGCCCATTTTTATTCGCCTTCTCAGCTCAGAAATAGAAGATGTCCAAGAACAGGTAATTAGAAATGTTTTTTTTGTTTGGTTTTTTTAAAAATTTTATTTCATTATTAAAAATATAAATCTTTAGAAATGTTTTTTTTTTACTTGTTTTTATATCTTTTCTGTTTATTAAATTTATTTATTCCAAAAACAGTGACATTCTTAGTGTGTGAATAATATGTACTAGTTTAGTTTATTAAAAATTTAAATTTTTATTTAATTAATTTTGAAAACAATTTTTTTTTTAATTTTTATTATTGTTGTTGTTGTTGTTATTATTACCATTATTATTACTGTTACCATTACTATTACTATTATTATTATTATTATTATTATTACTATTTCTATTACTGTTTTTATTATTATTATTCTTAACGTGTAAGTATTGTCCAACATGGCTTTACAGATTTAGTTTCTGAAATAATCGCAAGAGAAAATAACATTACATACTTTGACTATTATTACGAAACTGTTTCTGAAGTTTCTGTTTGTTTCCAGGCTGTGTGGGCATTAGGAAACATTGCTGGGGACAGTCCAGAGTGCAGGGACTATGTACTAGGCGAAGAAATACTTGTACCACTCTTACAGTGAGTACACACACACACACACACACACACATATATATATATCTGATTTTAGAAATCTAATTTTTGTTCGGTGTCTAATACAAGCTCCTGCTGTTTTATTTCTCTCTTCGTCTTTAACAGCTCTGTAATAATTTATATATAATATTTTTCTCTTAATCGTTACTTTATTAACAGTTTTTTTTTTTTCTCGTCGTTGTCATTAGATTATTAACAGTTTTTTTTTTTTCTGTTCGTCATTAGATTATTAACAGTTTTGTTTTTGTCGTCGTCATTAGATTATTAACAGTTTTTTTTCTTTCCCTTCGTCATTAGATTATTAACAGTTTTTTTTCTTTCTCTTCGTCATTAGATTATTAACAGTTTTGTTTTTCTCATCGTCATTAGATTGTTAACAGTTTGTAATAAAGTTACGTTTTATTTTTATCTGCATCATTATCTTATTACCAGTTTTGTAACAAAGCTATGTTTTATTTTCAGGTTACTTAGTAAAAGCACAAGTCTGTCAATGACTAGAAATGCCGTTTGGTGTCTCTCCAACCTATGTCGAGGCAAAAACCCACCACCAGATTTTGCAAAGGTTTGTGACAATAATTCATTTAAATAGCTGCATTCTACAGTTTCAAAGACCTTCGTTTAACATTACTGATGTACTAGAATTAAATGAGACCATTTATGACTTGAAATTAAAAAAAAAAAAGAAAAAAAAAAAAAAGAAAATCTTGAAAAGACACACTTAGTCCATATAAAAAAATTTCTCATTGTGTTGTAAAAAAACAGACACACCTGTAAAGACTCCAAAACATATTGTCAGCCTAATGTGTGCTGCCATCTATGGGGCAGAAGTGTAACTACTAGTCTTGCCAGGAACAGTTTTTAATTACAAAGTGAAAGAGTTAATATTAATTTATAAATTACAGATATAGACATAATTTACGTTGTGAAAATGTCATTTAAATGTGTGTGTAGCTGTTTGTGTATGGACTCTGAGATGGAGATGTATATGTTGCAGGTATGTCCTGCCCTGCCAGTGCTAGCTCGGCTGCTGTTTCACACTGACAAGGATGTGCTTGCTGATTCCTGCTGGGCTCTGTCCTATCTGTCTGACGGGCCGAATGAGAAGATCCAGGCAGTGATAGATTCGGGTGTCTGCAGGAGACTTGTCGAACTTCTCATGTAAGTTTTGTGCTTGCATGATCATTATTTACCTCCATTTAGCACCGTCAGTGTTAAAAAAAATCAATAAATAAATAGTTCTATAATTTAATTCAGCTGGTTCTGAATTTGAATAGAGTTAGATCCAGATTAGTAAACAGTTTTAAAATTCAATTCATCTGGTTCTGAATTTGAAAAGAGTAATAATATGTGTTGGATCCAAATATATCAACAGTTTTAAAATTTAATTCATCTGGTTCTGAATTTGAATAGAGTAACAATATGTGTGTTGCCCCTAAATAAGTAGATAGTTTTTTTTTTTAAATGAAAATACATCAGACTGGTTTAAAATATAAGTCAGAGAAGCTGCATTATAATTATTACACATAAAACAAAATTGTCATCTTCTTAAAACAGTTTTATAAAGAATTTAAAACAAACTGTTTTAAAGTTTAATTAGAATGTAAATGTACATTAACTAACTGCATTAAAATATAGTCAGATATAGATACATATTTACGTAAATAAATAAAAATAGTTTTGAAATTTAATGGAACATTTATCACCTAGTTAGGCATAATCACCAGAGTGTTGTAGCTGCAGCTCTCCGCGTGGTTGGAAACATTGTCACAGGTGATGACTGTCAGACACAGGTAAATTGCACACTGTACATTGTTTTATCAGAGCAGTTTTAACCCTGAAATTATTATCTTTAATAAGAGAAATGTTTAAGCTTTAGTTCTCTAGAAATTTTAAACTAGAAAATTTTTTTCAGTAACAGAAAAATATTCAAAATTAGTTGGTACTATCATTGTTGAATAAAAAATGTGTATGTGTATGTGTATGAGAGAGAGAGAGAGAGAGAGAGAGAGAGAGAGAGAGAGAGAGAGAGAGAGAGAGAGAGAGAGAGAGAGAGAGAGAGAGAGAGAGAGAGAGAGAGAGAGAGAGAGAGAGAGAGAGAGAGATTGTATTAGTGAGAAAGTATACCAGTATTAAAAGAAAAAAAAAGTATACAAGATTTAAAAGGTTATGCTCTTTTTTTAAATATATTTAAGCCCTTTTAATTTAGTCATTATTGTGTTTTAAAAATCTACTGAGATAAGTTTAAGCCATATTAAAGTTTTGTGAGCAGCCCATTGGTAATGAAACAAACTGAAATGAAAGCTCTAAATATCATAAATGACATTATTGTGTTTTTAATTTGTAACAGGTTATTCTCAACTGCTCAGCCCTGCCATGTTTGTTACACTTACTGAGTAGTTCAAAGGAGTCAATAAGAAAGGAGGCCTGCTGGACAATTTCAAACATCACAGCTGGCAACAGAACTCAGATACAGGTGAGAAATGTTTAATATCACTTTTTATTTCATGACTGATCCAACTAAATCAGTAACAGAACTCAAATACAGGTGAGAAATGTTTAATATCACTTTTTATTTCATGACTGATCCAACTAAATCAGCAACAGAACTCAAATACAGGTGAGAAATGTTTAATATCACTTTTTATTTCATGACTGATCCAACTAAATCAGCAACAGAACTCAAATACAGGTGAGAAATGTTTAATATCACTTTTTATTTCATGACTGATCCAGATAAATCAGTAACAGAACTCAAATACAGGTGAGAAATGTTTAATATCACTTTTTATTTCATGACTGATACAAGTAAATCAGTAACAGAACTCAAATGAGAAATGTTTAGGTTTTATATAGCAAATTGATTTATTTATCCTTTTTTATATAGCACTGATTTCATGATTGATCCAAATAAACCAGTAACAAAACTCAGATACAGGGGGTTTAAATAGTTTTTTAATAACACTGATTTCTCATATTGATCCAAAATAAATAAATGGGGTGGAAATATCATGTGATCCAAATAAATAATGAAAATAAAATAACTTGTATAAACCAAAGTCCAAAGGCTTAGTTTTTGTTGTTAGTTTTTATTTACTTCATTTCTTCTCTTGATACCATACTGTTGTTTTTATCCTTTCAGAACATCATAACGGTTAATGCAGATGGGTTATTTTTCTTCTTTCTTCAGTTGATGCAATATTGAAAAATGAGTGTTGTTTTTATCCTTTCAGAATGTCATAGATGCTAATATATTCCCAGTGCTTATCAGTATTCTTGGCAAAGCTGAGTTTAAAACACGAAAAGAAGCTGCCTGGGCAATTACAAATGCCACATCAGGTGGTTCACCTGAACAGATCAGGTAAGTTTTATATCTTAGTTCACCTGTTGTATCTTAGTTCACCTGTTGTGTCTTAGTTCACCTGTTGTGTCTTAGTTCACCTGTTGTGTCTTAGTTCACCTGTTGTGTCTTAGTTCACCTGTTGTGTCTTAGTTCACCTGTTGTGTCTTAGTTCACCTGTTGTGTCTTAGTTCACCTGTTGTGTCTTAGTTTACCTGTTGTATCTTATTTGCCACAAAGCCTCTTCAAGGTGACTCATTTTTTCCCAGATTTTGTGTTGTATGCAATCAGTGCGTTAATTTTTTATTTTTGATCTCTTGCTTTTTCACAATGATTAAACCCAAGAGTAACACATAGTTTATTTCATGCATATGATTATGAATAAAAATTATATTTGACACCAAATTAAAATGTAGAAATATTAAGTTTAGAAATGATTCAGGTTTCTGCCTGGGTGCTAATTTTTTTCAGATCTCATTTATTTAATTATTTTTTTAAAAATCTCTTGAATCTTTATAATGATTAATCTATAAGTAATAATGTCAAATAAAAATATATATTTGACACCTAATTAACATGAAGAAAATGTTTAGTTTATAAATGTTTCTGCATGGTGACTAGTTTTTCAGATCTTGTGTTAAATCACACATGTGATAATTTAAAAAAAAAAAATGTCTTCCTCCATTATAATGATTATCCTTCAGTAATGGTGTCAGATTATTTCAGATAATATTTAAAACAAATATGTCTAGCATGAAATTAACATGTTTCAGGTTTTTGCTTCATGAGTAGTTTTTCAAATCTCATGATAAATGCAACCTACACAATTATTACTATTATTATTATTATTATTATTACTACTACTTTATTTTTAAATTTCTTGCTCCTTTACAGTGATTAACCCTTGAGTAATGATGTCAGCTTATTTCAGATTATGTAGAAATTATGTTTGATGCAAATTTAACAAGCAGAGGTAACTGTTTCAGGTTTCTGGTGGAGCAGGGCTGTATTTCACCTCTCTGCGACCTGCTCACTGTGATGGACAGTAAAATCGTCCACGTCGCTCTCAACGGTCTGGAGAACATCCTGCGCCTGGGTGAGCAAGACGCCAAACACAGCAACAACATGAACCCATACGCCGTTCTTATTGAAGAGTGCTATGGTAAGAATCACCTTTATATATATTAAAATTAACAATCTGTTTCAAAACTTCATTCTTAAAACCAAAAAAAATAACATTTCCATTAGTATATAAGTACGTTTTTTCAATTAATTTTTTTTTTTTTTTTTTTAAATTTTTTTTTTTTTTTTTTTCAATAATTCCTTTTTTTTATTCTTCTTCTTTTTTAACACAAACATTTAATTTTTTTTAATTTTTTTAATTTTTCTAATTTTTATTTATAATTAATTTTATGATCCACTGTTACTTCCTCTGCATACAGGTCTGGATAAGATAGAATTTTTACAGAGCCACGAAAACCGAGAAATTTATCAAAAAGCATTTGACATTATCGAGAAAT